>LQRL01172396.1:4552-15281 GCA_001703475.1 Hydroides elegans
AAAAAACAATGTCGACCACATGTTTGCTCCCCGTAGTGGGCTCGAACTCACGCCGGCTGGTCAGTGCTATTTTGCACTTGTTCCAGCCATGTGTCAACCACTATATCCATTCGGCCACGCCGGGATAATGTACACTACCAATGATATCTCAACTTTATTGAACCTATTTTGGCAATATTCTAATGTGAAAGTAAATGTACTCTTTATCGAATTATCCGAAAAACGGAATTGTTGTGGTTTTTGTTAGGGTAGGCATGTTAGACCAATGAAACCCTAGCCAATGCAAGCTATTTGACGATTTATATCATTTTTCCTCCATGCAATTAATGTTTAAATTTTTCTGGCAAGCCATCAATAGTTACTTATATAATCACATGCTTACGTTTGGTCGTCTTGTGAGATTTTGTCTAACGTTTGAGGAGAAGGACTTTGCATTTTAAACATCTTGACACCTTTTCGATTTCGCAAAAGTAATACATTTTAAACAGTTTGTATGGAAAACAAAAGAAGAATAGCTTCCCGTATGGCCAGGTGCTGCCCCCCGTGTGACGAGGTCCAAAGTCGGGGCGGGGGATATGCAATCCACGATTGTCTTGTTACTTATTAGTTTACACTAGTGACGTCATTCCTCTGTATTCAGCGTACATTATTTTTAATAATGTACTGTAAACTAAGTCGGCTAAAGTACTCGGTCAACTCCATTAATTAAAACATTGGACAGGTTCCTCGGCTGCGCCTCGGAACTGTCCAATATTTTAATTAATGGACTGACCTCGTACTTTATCCTATACTTATCATTCATTTATTCAAATTCAGTCAATTAAATCATCTATTTGTAACAACATATCTATGATTATGTTAATTTATGCTAATGACAGGAGCCCCAGTCGCTGCTAATTTACCATATCCAGGTTTGTTTCCTATGATTAAGCATGCACCATATATAATACAATGTATCATATTAACGACTCTCGTTGATAGGGACACTAATGCCTGGGACTCTGGTGCAAGAATATGTTTTAAAGGGCTTTGTGCAACATTTTATGAAGCATCAATTCAGCGTTCTTAGAAATCTTGAGCTGATTTATATTGAAACTGGTTGAAATAACTAATTCATAGTTTTAACCCAACTACATTATCGAGTTCGATTTCGTTTGAAAAGTTATGATTTTGCATAGATCAGGGCCTTGGGGTCATAAGATACGTTGTAATACTAATTGAACATAAATGTATGTTGTAGCATGCCTACTTTACATTGTGCATTATGTTGCACATATAGACATGCAGCTAACGGTTAAGCTAAGCGGCTAAATGTTCCTACTAGCGAGAGTTTTGAAATAGCTGATCCTATATGTTAGTTGTAGGCCCTTGATCCTGAACTGGAGCCTTGTATATTTAGAAAATATTGATTATAAAAAAAAAATAGTTAAACTTTACATCAAATTATATCAAATATCCGTTTTCACAGAAATTACAAACAGCTCCAATATATCCTTGGACTGACAATTTAGCTAATAACTGGTTTGGTAATTTTTTTTGGTTATACATTTGCGTTAAGACATTTCAGTATAATTTCAATTGCTATTCATTAATTTTGTTGTCATTATTTTTATTACTTTGAGTTTGTTCTCAACCTCACCTTTTAAGTTGCATTTTTTACTTAACAATAAGCTTTGATATTATATTATCCATGATCCCTGGAAACTTCGCCATTAAATAAACTACAAATAACTTAGTCCTATTGATGGCAACATGTATATAGCGCATGCTTTGAAATTTTATAAATATTACTTTTTTTTTACTTGAATACATAACTTAACGTTTTCATTTAATATGACAGCTTATGGAAACATATGCTCAATTTAAAAAGTTTTATTACAACTAGATTTCGATTTCAAATTCAAACATATATATTTTTTTGTGATATATGTGATGAGTTTTGGATTCGATTTCATTAACATTTGACTACTAAAACCAGATCAAGTCCGAGAGCATGTGCTTATTTTTGCACAAATGCTTAATAATCAGTAGGCAATTCTTTGACTTACACATCGTGGTTAGCCATATCCGTAACCAAATCACAGTATATGTTATGTATTTTATCATTTGCAGCCCAGCCTTATCCCGCCCAGCCCTACCCGGGTGGCGGTTACCCAGGCACGTACCCGGGGGCACACTACCACCCGATGCCAACCGGTTATAATCCCTATAGTTACCAACAACCACCTCCCCAGCAACCAGGTTACCCGCAGCAACCACCGGCGGGTTACCCGCAACAACAACAAGGTTACCCGCAGCAACAACCCGCGGGCGGTTACCCGGGTTACCCGCAACAACCTGGATACCCCCAGCAGCCGCAGTGGCGATAGGGTGAAAAATTTAAAAAAAAACGGATCATTATCCCCATCAGTTCCCCTTTTGCCCCACAACCCTATCAATAGTAAAATATTATAAAGAAATAATTATTAATACAATGCATATAAGTAATTTGATAAAACAGCAACGATGACAGAATACTGGTTTTTATATGGAATTGTGACTGAGCTAAAATAATGAATAGCGTGATACATGCTGTTATCCTCTTCTTTTACCCTCTTTCTATTAGGGCAAATTTCATGTTATTTGTCGTCCCAATGATGCGCGAAGAGATGATTTTTACAACGTTATATGAATGGTATTTGTGTATCTTTGATAAACATATAGATTCATGTCTTTGCTTCGTAGTTTTGTTCGAAAAGTCTTTGTTTCCTTTTTCATGAGGACAGAGGCTTGCGAATAGCTTGCGAAACTATGGTTCACGAACCTCTTTTCCGAATGAGTCTTTAAGCTTCCTATAAAGGTATAATTCATTTATATTTCTTGATAAATCGGAAACTTAAGCTGACTTAAGCTGACAATAATTTCCTAAAGTGCTTAAAGTGATCAAATGTAAAACCAGACACTAGCTTATATGCCAGGGATATAGCTGAACGTGATACACTTGTTTATTTTTGTACACATTTTATTTATGTTTATCAAAGTTATCATTAAAACTATGTTAACCAATAAGCATTTTAATTTAACATGTACTGGGATAGTGCCGTTATAACAAAGAATTTAGTTCATTGTTTGCATAAGCATAAACGTAGTAGAAATATGCTAAATACATGTATAGTGTTGGAACTTGGTTTTTGAAATAGAAAATGTGCAAATTGTCTTCAAAATGAGTCACAGACAAAAATAGTGGTTGTGTTTGTAGTCTAATCGATCGAACTTTTATGATAAATGAATTACAATCACTGTTTTACCGAAAACAGAAAAACAAATCATAATAATGGTTTAAACGTATGATTAGATGTGCTTCAAGGCAATAAAATGCGTGTGTATTTAAAATATGAAACTGCTAGAATTGCATTTCTCTGTAGTTAGACAAACTTTGGTGTGATATGTATATTCCTGTATAGCTATTCAAGCTAGTTGCGAATGAAGTGTTTTAATTGGAGCAAACGAAGTATGTGTAATTTATTTCGTATTTTTGTAGATAAATAATCTTTCCCGTCTGTAGTCTTCTACTTTTATATATAATATCGGTTTTTATGAAAAGGCAATAACTGTAAACCGAATCGGTTTGGATTTATCAAAAAGCATCGACACACAAGCGGGTTCATAGTGCCATTGTAGGCAATATCTTGCTTTGGTCCCCATAGGGGAATGATTGTTCCTGAAGGTTGAAGAATGTTTAAAAGTGCATGATATCGTCGCTATATATATAGTCTTCTATCTTTCCCCTTTTACATATAGAAGCTTATGGACAGGGGAACGATGGAATATTATATTAAGACAGATCAGGGTATCGTCGCCCTTATATATAGTCTTCTATCCTTCCATTTTTACATATAGAAACTTATGGAAAAGGGGAACGATGGAAGATTATATTAAGACAGTTCGGGTATCGTCGCCCTTATATATAGACTTCCATCCTTCCCCTTTCTCATTAAGCTTACATATGTAAAAGGGGAAGGATAGAAGATTATATATATAGTCTTCTATCCTTCCCCTCTTACATATATAAGCTTACGGGAAAGGGGAACGATGGAAGAGTATATATATATAGCAACGATACCATACATTCTTGAAGAATGATCATTCTTTTTAATTTTAAAACTAAGTGTCCCTAGGTCGCTTCGCTCACAAATTCATCAAGACACATTCCTAACCCTAACTCTAAAAAGAAACGATTTCAATATTTTTAAATTTCTTGTTAGGGTTTAGGCACCCGTCAAAGTAACAAGCGAGCGTAGCGACCTAGGGACGACAAAAATCATAACGTACTATTTAACTATCTTTCCCCTGAGGGAATTAAAGCAAGATATTGCCCCATTGTAATATTTACAAAGTTGAGTTTCATCAAATTTTGTCAATTTGATTAGTAAACAGAGAAAATAATAAGTGTATCTATTACAACTAGTCAATAGTGACATAAATAAATGTTTGAAAACCTCCAAAGACAAAAAAATGATTTTTGAAAAAAATCTTAATTAGCAATGCTTAATCTGGAGCGTACAGTTTAAAAGCAAAGAGTGTTCATATTTTAACTGCTATGCAGTACAGTGCACTTGGAATAAAACTGATATGTTTCGCTTTAAGTTACCTTTATGCTTTAACTTAACTTGTTTTGGAGATGAAGGGCCTTTTGTTGTTCGATATTTTTACTTTGTTCTCTTTGCCTAGAAGAATATGTACTGAACATTTAACATACATGTCATAAGCTATCGTTGTGTATAAGTGAGGTATAAACGAATTAACTGCTTTAAGAGCTAAACTGTTTATAAGACAAAATGAAAAATTACAAAAAATGACAAATAAGGAATGATATAACAAAACTTCAGGTTAACACAATTTTGATGATACATATTCAAATTAATTTGTTAGAAAAAATCATATAACAATTTGTAACAACCTTCAAAGTCTAAGATAGTCAGAGGTTCATAAAATTCGACCTGATATGTAATTCCGTAGATTATTGTGAAAAACAAATGTTCATGTGATGTATTAATATAAGTTCCTGAGTATATTTGCTGTCGGAACTACTTGTTATTGATACTAATGTAATTGTGATAGCTTTGATTCTTGTGATTTATAATCATGGTCAAAATAATTTTCCAAAAAAACGTACTTTTCATGTGTCTTCTCTTTTTTAACCCTCAAGGGACAAGTATACATTGCCTATTCATCTGTCGTTTTTCACAGGGCAAATCGAAATCAATATTTCCCGATAAATTCCAAAGGTTATAAACAAAATGATAATTGCACACAATGCACTTAGGTGAAATTAAAACTGTGCCAAGTGGCAATCGATATATCCCACGGTACTAATCGATCACAGTACTAATTTAATGGTAATCGATATATCCCACGGTATAATCGATCGGACAAACTCCAACATTCTCAACGAGTAACTTATTATTTCTACTCCATATAAACAGCCTCCAACTTGTTATTTGAAATGCAATATATACGTTGCACCATTACATAGAAATATGTAACTATTGATCATGCTGCATTTTTGAAAGTAAACAATTAACTTTAAATTGACAAAACATTTATTTCAGACACCTCACAACACATTATGAAATATGGCAATCATATGTTATACAATATACAAATTATATTGAATACAAATATAATTGAGAGAAATATGATAGCTGTCTCTGGTACACGAATTATTGCATTCACATCCACAAAACCGAAATCTCGTCTCTTGTAATATTCCTTATAAAAAATAAGATAATAAAATATCATTAATTTAATAATAATAATAACAAAAATAATAATAATGGCATTTAAAGCGCTTTACAATACTGAATTTTAATATAGACTTTACATACACATAAGAAAGTATAACTTGCATAAAACTAAAATAAAAAGCGAAAGATCACTTGAAACAAGATATAATATGAGACACTATAAACCACCATAATACTGACAATATAAGTGCGTTTTGAGTTTTTTCGTAATCGACAAAGAGTTACACTGAGTTTGATTTACTCAAGTTCTATCTCATTGACAACTTTAACGTCAATATATACTGCTGCCTTTTACATTGCATTTATGAAATATAAGTTCAAAATAACATGCTAAATCAAGTTTAATATTAAGATAATTATGATTATCATTCAGATCTATTTTTCACACAATTTAACGAAGGACGGGGTATTGCATTGTGTTAAGTTAAGTACAAATAGATCCCATTGTCACGCCAAACCACTGTTTCATACCATATATGCAGAAGACAATTTTTGAAAGGTTCTCCAATAATCAAAGTTGTAATGTCATTGAGTCAATTAAGCCCACGAGTATTTTAACATTTATATAAAATGTGATTTGTAATTTTTCGAATACAATTTCAAACATTTGTGACCTTAAAACGTTGATTTAGACAACACAATGTTGAATATGCCCTTCATGTTATCTATTACATTTAGATCATATTTGAAATTATTTAAACGACACTGTTATTCTTAAAACCGGATAGATAAATTAAACACCTTTAAAATATAAGACTAATATTTCCTGGTATGAAACAAATAGGCATTACATTAGATAAATGAATTCTTAGATTAGAATATTATTTACAAATGATATATACTACAATGTCAAACAATATGATATTAATATCCACTTATCTGCAATATGATAACTGAGAGATCGATTAGTAAAATATAATGTATCTTATGTGTACATTTCATATTTTCAACTTCCATACTATATTCTGTGTTCATACTTTTAGAATACTTCATTATGTTTCACAATTATATTTTGTAAAAAAAAACATTAACATAGAAATAAAATATGAACTTTGAAATTAAAAGGCGCATGTTATAAGCGTTGTGAATATGTTTGTGACTACGTTAATAAGTTAAAATGGTGGATCATACACACAGACGGGAATTGTGATTCTATGATCTCTTGAAAAGCCCAGATTTGTAAGAAAGTTCGTATAAATCAATAATTTCATCATCAAAATCATGTATTGTGCTCTTGATTGTTCAGAATGCTACCTTCGTACTTGGCCTTCAATTTTCAGGAATGGATTATGCAGTTCACCGTGGAGAGTTTTCAGTCGCAACTATATGCCATAGTCAGACATGTCTGTTATGGAATATCAAACGAACCAATCGTATATAGCCTTTTATTTATCAAAAGAACCATTTATCAAAAGAATCATCTTAAATATCGATCAACAAATTGGATTATGATTTTATCATGGTAAAGCTAACTAGGTGTAAATAGCGATGTTGAGGGCATTGGAGGCAAAGGCTCTAATAGATTGCCTTCGCCAATTTGTTGAAGATTATCAACGACATCAGCACAAGCTGTTGCCTCGGAATCTAGGGTATCCGTATGATTATTCATCATCGCATGTCGGCTCCAAATGAGACCACGTGGGCTTATTTTCCGCCTATCACCGGTACTTCCGGTCTCCCTGAAAACGAGGCTACCGGAATCACCTTCCCGGGCAAAAGGGATTTGTGTGTTATTTACTGAGGTCGAACCAACGCCAAAGGCTTTGGTAAGAGATCGATTTCGAGGCAAAGGACTTTGTAAATTAGGGTTTTGTAAGGAGGCAATAGGGCTTTGCAAATTCACCCTTTTTGCAATGATTTTACCGTAAGTTACGCCCGAGGCTGCCCCACGTTTGGCTACAGTGCTATATGCATCCCCTTCGGTTATGAAATGAATGTCTACATCTTTGTCGATTATATCTCGACACCCTTGCATTTTGTGCTGTACATAATTAACTGCATCTCCATGAATATTCAATGTAAGGATGTTTTGACCCTCTTCAGGAGAAAACCGTCCGAAGTCGGTTTGATTTAGATCGCTAGGGGCCATGTGAACATACTCGTTACACAGCAATTTCACTTGTGTACGGGCTGACCGACCGGAGGATCGTATTTCCGTCAGAAATACTAGAGGGGTGTTGGGTACATAATCGAAGGGCACCCCACCACCTATTTTTCAAAAAGTGTTTTATTGTAATTATAAGCATGAGCTAGCTTGTCAAAACGTAAAATATCATGTTTAAAATGAATTTTAAAATTGAAAAAGCTGTTCATTTTTCATAAGCCATGTTTTTGTTAATTGTTCCAAGCCAGCTACAGTTTTGTAATATTTTCCAAGCTAGAGCCTGAAATCTCCAAAAAAGGAACACCTTTTTTATAGCTATATTTTTTGAGGAACACCTTTTTATAGCTGAATTTTATGAAGAACACCATCTTCTTTTTTTATCATAGACCTATAAAAGAGTCATAAAACATAACATAGGTGTGACCCCTCTCAAAATATATTTTCAATCAAATAGCATAGACACATGAATGTTTGTGCGTTTTTGCAATGTGTTAGACTTTAGATACACTCTGTCTTTTGCATTAGGAATTAATGCAAACGACCATATAAGTCCGTTTTTTTATATCATTTTTTTTTTGCTGCCCTGCTTCTTGAAAATTAGTGTTTCTTTTTTACATGGAAACGTAAAGTTAACATATTCATTAGCTATCTACATCATTTAATAATGCTTTGAGATTTATAAAATCATTTTCTAGTTAGCTACAAAAACGTAAAAAATAAGCCTTATTGCGTTTAATCTATTTTTGCAATGACCCTTATATTCACATTCAAATAAATATTTCGCGGTAAATATTGATAAAATATCACGACTATTAGATTTATATGGGGTTCATACAAAGCCTCTTTATTTTCCTCTTGATTATGAAAGGTATTTTATGGATCGTTTATATTCTATAAACGATATATAAATATATCACTTTTATCTGGAAACCCTGATAGGTGCTTAATTACACCTATTACGAATAGAATAATGCCATTTTGATATTTTATAAGAAAGGTTGGGAATAAGATTAAACACTTTTAAATGGTTATGCACATACCCCATCAAACGAATTTTCCCGGTGGTTTTTGCATCAAATAAACTCAAATGATTCTCAAATATATATTCATTCAGGCGGATGATATCAACCTTTTATATTGAGCTTGGCAAATCTAGAATCCCTCATACATTCAACGTGCTATGATATTGTCATACACATGGAAATAAAGAATAAAATAAACAAAAATGGATACATAAAAAAATATTTTGGACTTCAGGTAAGTCTGTTTATATTTTCTTATTTTTTTTATTGAGATCGAAGTGCTAAAAGATGTTTTATTCATTGCTTAAAATCCATTGCTTGAAAGCTTCGCTGATTCAATACGGGTTAGGGCATACGGGAAGCGTTTTTCCCCTAAAAGCAGCTTTTCATTTAGCTAGGCTCTTCTGCTTACTTTTATTCAGAAAATAAATCATTTAAGCGATTTCATTTTAGCCCGCTGTTTAAATACGGGTCTGGGCACACGGGGAGCGTTTTTCCCCTAAAAGCAGCTTTTCATTGAGCTAGGCCCTTCTGCTTACTTTTATTAAAAAAAAATCATTTAAGCGATATTATTTGAGTCTCGCTGTTTCAATACGGGTCTGGGCATATGGGAAGCGTTTTTCCCTAAAAACAGCTTTTCATTTAGCTAGGCCATTCTGCTTACTTTAATTCAAAAAATAAATCAGTTAAGCGATTTTATTTGAGTCTCGCTGTTTCAATGCGGGTCTGGTCATACGAGAAGCGTTTTTTCCTTAAAGTAGCTTTTCATGTAGCCAGGCCCTTCTGCTAAGTTTAATGTAAAAATAGGATTCTTTTTCGCTGTAAATCGATTTGAATATCTTGATTTCTGTTTTTAGACCCGGGATGTCTGAAAAATGAAAGGGCGTGAACGCAGCGACCCCTGTTGATACACCTTCTACACAACCAACCGAATTCCTGTCGTGAAAATGAAAGGGCGTGAACGCAGCGACCCCTGTTGATGCACCTTCTACACAACCAACCGAATTCCTGCCGTCTATCAGTAAGTGAATATCATTTTATTACTTTTAAATGAAAAGAATTTTATTTGAGTCTCGCTGTTTCAATACGGGTCTGGGCATACGGGAAGCGTTTTTTCCCTAAAAGCAGCTTTTCATTTATATAAGGCCCTTCTGCTTACTTTTATTCAAAAAATAAATCATTTAATCGATTCTATTTGAGCCCGCTGTTTTGATACGGGTCTGGTCACACGGGAAGCGTTTTTTTCCATAAAAGCAGCTTTTCATTTAGCTAGGCCCTCTGCTTACTTTATTTCAAAAAAATAATCAGTTAAGCGATTTTATTTTAGCCCGCAGCTTAAATACGGGTCTGGGCACACGGGGAGCGTTTTTTTTCCTAAAAACAGCTTTTCATTTAGCTAGGCCCTTCTGCTTACTTTTATTCAGAAAATAAATCATTTAAGCGATTTCATTTTGTTTTGCTAAATGTCACTCATTGACACCTACTTGTCAATTGGATCAGATTAAGCCCCATTCGTCATTAACATATGATGATTCATGTCAAATGCAATGTACTAACATCATGGTCGAAATTCATGGTCTTCTGACAAATGTCAGTTTAGGCATAGGTGCATAAACACTTAGAGCAGTTATTCAAGGATAATGCTCGCATATTTCAAATGCATTTTGAAAAAAAAACTTTACAAATTTGTACTGAACATATATGAATTCATTTATACCCTCTGGACATTTAATTAGCCTTAATGCAATTAACCTTGCATAAACTCATAAGCTATTAAGCCGTTTTGCATTGATCCCTCTCGACCAAAATATTTTGTT
>LQRL01172403.1:17218-28136 GCA_001703475.1 Hydroides elegans
CGTGACTGTTTAAAACATCTCATGTGCCGGTTATACAGCTGTTAATTAATTGAATTTTAAAGAAACAACGAATGTATGTTAAATGTAGTTCATATTGTTTGAATTCGATGTGAATGTTATGCTTTACTTGTTGTATAAAAAAAAACATATTCAAGACACCTCAAATATTGATTGAATTTTTGTACGCATTATCAGTCATTTGCTTTTAAACCATTTCAAATTTAAAGTTTTAAATTTCATTTTTAGCCAGCTCGTTTTAACGCATCATTGAGAAAACGGAGTCATATAAATATATGCTTTTACTAATACATTTCTTCCTGAAGTTGGACAGTCAAAATGACACTGCAGAAAAACAAAATACCAGGGGAAAAATCTAGTTTAATGAATTGGACCCATTTTGCACATTTTGGGAGTTACATAGTCAACAATAAATGACTCCTTTTAGAACTTTCGCACATAATCATAGCAAGCAAGTTTTTAAAATGGAACGAAGTATTTTAGAATTAGATACTACCGAAACATTGGTCTTATTAATGCGCAGTCATGGGAAAAGTGTCTGCTATTATCATTATTTATTGATGACTATGAATATTGAGCTATGCAAAAGAGATGTAAGTTTAAGGAAGCATGAGGGTTTCAATTGAAGGAATACCTGATCGAAATGTGAATGATATGGGAAAGAGTGATGTGTAATTATGTCCTTGTCTGTAAGTAGAATTTTATTCATAAAATCACATGAAAAACAAATCGTAAGCACATCAATGTATTTGCTTCTACATTTTATAATTTTATTTTGTATTTTTAGCAATTTTTATATGTATATGCATTTATTGTCTTATTCCATTTTATTAAAACATTAAAACTGTAGAGACCGCCTAAGCGAATTTGAACCCGTCATTCGTAATGATTATGGTCGGAAAAATGTGTTCCATTTATGTATATGTTTGAAAATAAGAATGACGAGTTCATATTCCTTTAGTCGGAACGTAGATGCTAACACTTCAATAAAATAAAATAACAAAATGGATTTCGTTTTATTTGGTGTTCATTGAGATCAAACCAGTTCGAATCGAAATATTTTCTACATATTACTTAATATAATCTATCGTTAAGGGTTTTCAATTGCAATAAATTTAATATTTCGTTTTGAACACACCTTTGGTATACATTTTGTGGCAAGAGAATGGCTTGATAATACTCATTTCACCGGAGTGAAGTCTATGATTTAGATCGCTTTCGAATGTGCATGTTAAATTATAAAATGAGCTACCGGTATATTGGTCGAAACAAAAGGAAATGTGCATTGGTTTTCGAACCGTTTTCAGATATTTAGTAGCATATTAATATCACATATATCTAGGTTATATACTACAAGTGACCAACATAATTAAAATAAAAATTAGATAGTTCTAGATTTAACATTACAAACGACAAAATACTAAATAAAATAGGAAGCTAAATATTTTTACTGCGTTTTACCGATGGATATATAATATTAAATGAATATGAAAGTCAATTATATTATAAGAATATACTACATTGGCTTAAAGTTTAACAACGTCTAGACAAATATTAACAAACGAAAATTCAATAAGAATAAATATACGGCTACATAAATAAATTCAAAACAAATGTAAATATAAATATTCTGTAAATAAAAAATAAATAATACTGATAAGCAATACAACAGACTGACTAGACTTACATCTTAATTGAATTAAATAAGTATGAAATGCATATAGTTTATGTATAAAGGGTAACACGTCAAGTAAAACAAATAGTTGCCGCCTATAATTATATAATTTCTTATTAAATGCCATCAAAAAGGGTATGTTTAGAAAATGTATGAAGCTCTAAAAACCTACCACTTTAGAATGTATAAAGAACCGCATTGAGGCTTTTTATAGTAACGTAGCTAATGTAACATATTTAAGAGAATACATAACTACACCAGTATAAAGCCCTACTGTAACATTAATACTCAAATTATAAGTTAAGCTTATTGCTTATTTTGGCACAGCTTATATCAAACATTCATTTTACAATGCAAATTAGTAACTTTAATTAATTTACTTCATCTATACCCTACAGCAGCAAATGGATAGCAAAGCTTCATGTACAACAATAAACCATTGCTTCAATTCATTCAAACAACTAGCACAATATAATCAAACTACAATGTATCAAATCTATAAAAATAATAATAGAAAATAGTTCAAATGACGGATTCTATGACAACGCTAATCTCATTGGCGTTTGTGACGTTTGCTACGTGAGTGACGTCATGAGTATTTGTGACGTCACGAGTATTTGTGACGTCATTGTTAGGGTTTGAAGTGTTGCCTTGTTGTGTTGTAGTACTCGATCGGATCTGCAAAATGTAAGATAGATGCATGACTCATTTACAGTTATATTTTTCCGGGAAAGAATATCAACTGTTGAAAAATAACAAACAAACATAGCCTTTATGTAAGACACTGTATACAACTAGAACTATATAGAAAATGCACTACTCAAAGTTATCACCGAAATAGAGAAATGATTATGATTAACATAAAATATGTTCCTTTGCTGCATGAAAGCAATATAAAGATACCAATAAAACCGAACGTTACACTGTAGTCAAGCTACTAAAATAAATTATAAATATGCCTATTATAAATCTTATCAACATCAAAATTATAGTTTATCAATAAAACAAGTCCCTCACCTCACTATGCGATCCAAACAAGGGAAACTTCTTCTCCAGCACCTCTCTATAACTCGGCGGAGGCTCCTCCCCACTTTCGACGGTCAACAAATCACGTGATCGCCTGGCCGCCTCTGATTGGTTACTGAGACATGAATCAGAATACGAGGGCGGGGCATCGGCCAGAAACCGGAAGTAGGTTTCCATTGCACCATCATCATCTTCGTGGTGACTGCGCGATCGATGACGCGGTGATGGCAACCGTAAACTACCGCCAACTTGGTGATCGCGACAATGATGATGTCTCGACAAATCTCGTGAGCGCGATTGGTGACCGAGTGAACGCGTTGAGCATCTGTTTGTGCTAAGGAATGGTTCCAATACATTGTCTATACCGTAGGTGCGATGAGCAGATTGGCGTTGTCGGCGTAAATTGTGACCGGTCTGGCGATTAGTTCGCAGTGACCTTGAGCTTTCTGACCTTAGGCTCTCGGCGGCGGAGTTTGACCTTGACCGTGCAGATTGAATGGAGTTGGTGCGGAGAGGAACCGAAGTGAGTAGCTCATTTTGTGGTTGCGGATCTTGTTGTTGTCCTTGTTGATGTTGAGAAGTATGGTCGGATAAGATTGATCCCATCAAACGGTTTCGCTTTCGTTTACCTTTCATATCAAACATTCCGATGATTAGTTTTAAAATCAGCATCGGGATATTTGTATGTATTATCTATCCACTTACTTAACACAAACATTTGCAGATATGAATGCTTAGAAATGCCAATATCAATGCGATAAACTACCTTTGTGAAGTTTAATTGATTGATCATAAATCGTACTTTATGAATTAAAAGCTTGCTTATCAGCAAGGAGTACCAATTAACCATTCACAATATCAACATCTTTAAGGGCCCTTTCGGACGATCATAGCCCGGGCCTTACCTCCGCAACAGAAATAGTAGCTGACAATGATGATGAGAGGTATAGCCAACAGCCCGCCGCCTATCATTGCCAACTTCCTCACTGGAAATAAAATTATATAATTTGTCTAAGAATTTTGCACATCTAATGCCTTGTTATGTTCAAAGAAAAATAAGACAATCAATATAATTATTTATCCTCAGCAAAGGATGAGACTAACTCAATTTTACTACTAGAAACTCGAAGTAACATAATATTGGGAACATTACTAGTCTTCAAAGTTTGGACTGGATTTTTTTTTAAATAAATAACCGTTCAAATAGCTATAAATAGCATCTAAAAAAACAAAGAGACTCGCTTACATGTCCTAAATTTCTTGCTTGAGCACTCGGTCGGACTCTCATCCAAACACTCGGGTTCGTTGCATGCATTGCAAGAGCCATCACAGATAAGCGATTCGTCCACACACGTTCTACCATGATTGCACTTTGGAACATAATCAAACAAATGCTCACAATTGTTATATAATACAATTTCTTTAAAAGTAAGTTACATAATCCATTTCATTGTTATTTTTTTATAAATATGTAAATTACGTCACTGATGTTAGTAAAATAAAATTAAGTGATACCCCTTACCATAAGGGGTGCATCGCTGGGACAAGGATCATACGGGCACCTGTCGTATGGCAAAGAGCACTCTTCAGCAGCTGTAAGCAAAATACAAAATAATAGCATTACAACATACAACATATATTACAAAACAATGTTATGGTATTTTCATACCGGTACATGTGACCCGACCGTCTAATAAACAAGATTTCCTCAGGGTTTTATTTATATTTGATCGTCAGTATATTCACTTATTTTATAGCCTGATGCATGATATCCTGCTATTTCTTATTTAATTGAACAACTCACTTAAAACTTATTTTAAAGCTTTTGAAATCCCACAATGAAAAACTATGGGTATTCGAACCCAAATGTACCTGATTACCCGAAACAAGAAACAGCCCTACTCATCAGCAATATTTATTCGATCAAGATTATACTCGTACCTGTAAGTGAAATCAACGTCCATTTCAGTAGGGTGACTGTGTGAAGGCGGCTTAACGAAGTCAAATCATCCATAATGATCAAAGGGAATAAAGATGTTATGTCGTACAAGCATGTCTTTGGCCCCCTTCAATACATGTCACTTATAAATCTAAAAAAAATGTGTAATTAAATTATTCTATAAGTCACTTAAGTGCCAGTGTTAAACAAAATGATACGATACATAGGCTCAAATGAAAGGTCTTGGTCCGTAGATGTAACGAGCTTGTAAGAATAGTTCACTAAGAATAGTTGGTCAAACTACAATTAACGCAGATACGTTATGAATTCAACTGACTGGAGTAAAACAAGGAAGTATTTGTGAAACACGAGCAGGCCCCAACCGCCCCCAAACTCGAAGGGGTATGTATTTTTGTAGATTTTTAATATATTTTCTATGAAAACCGATATTTTTGCACATTTCAACAACTTTCGGTCGGTTGTTTATGACCGAAATCATCAAAAGGCACATCTACGGACCAAGACCTTTCATTTGAGCCTATAACCAAGTCTCTATGACCTTCCGTTCAAAAGTTCTAGCCCGTACAAAAAAGATGACGGACAGACAGACAGACGGACACCACGAACATATAGGTCCCAACCTTGTTGGTTGGGCCTAAAATACGTTTGTTACAAAAATGAGCCAAGCTGTGACCAAATTCAGGACATTGACTTGGCTTGAGTCTTGAGCTCAGAACAAGGAAGTGGGCGATAATGTAAGAACCCTGCAAATAATGAAAACTAGATGAATACATTTACATGAAATATTACCAATCAATTTTCCACTCTTATTCAAACAATGTTTAATCAAAATCATTTTGGTATATTTGTTATTTTTGGCAAAATAAAACGTTTCCACAATTAATTCATGTTCGATAAAAACATAAATGTCGTAAATTTTCACTTATTACTTACTCTCGGGACATAGAGGAATAAATAAAAAATCGGACAGAATCAGCACGTTTTTAATTTTAACGTTGTCAGAAAAGTTATTCAATTCATATTTTCGAAAATTCATAAACTTGCCATTTGATTTTTCAATTAAGTAATAACTGTCGACTACAAAATAGGAAGAACTTAAATAGGAACATCTTAAATGTATTATATTTTTACGGCAAATTATAAAGTAATGGCGATACCAACCTTATATTAAGTATGTAGACGACCACATAACATACAATGAGATTATGTCAAATTTTCATTCGGAGATGAAGTCCATTCTATTCATTTGCCACATCAACTACACACGTTGGACCAATAAAGCTGAGAAGAATAGAACTATTTGAGTGAAACGCACAAACAATGTATAAGATAAAAACATTGTCGCGAAAAAGAAAGACACCAAACCATTATTTAGCCTTAATGCGTGAATCATTATCTAAAGCTGAGAAAATAGCTGTAACCATACATAACTTAACAATATCAAAAGAAGTTGTAATAACTACGTTAGTGACGACCTTCACAATTGTCTCAACGTTCTTTTCTTGATCACATCGACCGTTTTCATTCCCTCGACTATTTTCCTCATGGGACTTCTACTTTAATGTATGGTATGCTGCGAGGGCAAATATGATTATTTAAGTGGCAGAATATGAGGAGCAGGAAATTTAGGAACGATATGATATCATGCAAAGTAACATAAGGTATCATGTGTCTAATGAACATTTGTTGATATTTCATTTGTTAACTTGAATATACTTTGATCAGATGTTCATTGCGGGGTAACTGGTGTCATCACACCTTTCCCTGGTGTTTTTGCTAATTTTAAATTTTAATGATTTCTGACGGCTCCTGGCAACGGCGGGCTCCTCAGCAAGGTATTTTCCTGACCCAGCCACTACCGACTTGTCACGAGCTTTTAGTTTGCATTTTTATGTTCATGTAGTTCTTTACATAGCTCCTTATGAAGCCGAACTATGTCAGGCCAGTCTTGTTTTGTATGCCCATTGCACAGCACACGATTCGATTAGATATCTCCGTATATTGCCTCAATGATTTAATCATCAGTCAAAAGCACCGAAAGTACCCTGATAACACTTTCCTCATTTTTGTATTGTGACTCCCATGACCTCCCGGTTCTTCTCGCTCTACATGCGCCAGGGGCTGTGTATAAATAAGCTCTCTATCAGCTCCTCCCTGTCGCAATATCTAGCCTACATGTACTGGTAGGCATTTTACGTCGTTGTTAACTCTTTCAGGGTTTGATGTATATTACTACAACATACAACACATATATGTTATTTCCTCATGTTGTGTCATGTAGTGCCTTTACGTGTTCCATTGATGTCATAATTTATATTTATATGCATCTTTCGATTTCTAATTCATATCAATGCGGAACCGTTAGCATCATTATCGCACACATCTGCAATACATATTTCTGCACCTATCTGACTAAAAGGAACAATTCGTTTTATTGAAACAGATAGCTACGTTCTAACCTGAAAAATGGAAGTTGAGGAACCATCATAACGCCATTTGCATAAAGCACAAGTTCGATTATGTGGGTTATATATAGATATGTATGCTCAAAGAATAAGCTGACCCGATTAGTTAAGGCGGTAGCTGAAACTTATTGAATATCAACACCCATAAGATCTTTCAGATGTGACATGAATCTCCTCTGAAACCGGCTCATTATCAAGGAGACGAACTCTTGTATTAAATTACATCTCATGAAGAGCACCTCACGAGGTGTTTCCCCAAAAGGGTGTTCCCAACCAATTTACAGCTGGCGTGGAAATGTTGCAAAAAATCATTCTAGCTCGGAGTTTTGAGCAGTTCGAGGAACACCTTTTTATTATCTCTTAAGTAGTGAAAATAATTATTTGAAAATTGATTTAACTTGCTTGCAATTGTATAATAAACTGTACTTTGCAAGCTATGATACGTAATTGGTTATATTCAACATTTCAATTTTCACAAAAGGTGTGTCTTATGCTGTTCCAAGCTAGCTAGAAACGGAGAAACAGCCCAGCTGGCTTGGAAAAAAGGCACATCTTTTCGCAAAATTTAAATGTTCAAAAACCATTATTTGATTGTTCATCGTAATTGTAATGCTGTTTTAAGTTGATTTTACAACTTTTTGAAAATATGTCGTGGGTGCCCTTCTTTAGTGACGTCATGACCATTATCCGTAAATGAAATATGGCAAATGAAATTATGATCTTACTAATAGTAGGCTATTTCGTTGGCTAGGGTTAGTTGCAATTATTATCACATCGTTGCGACGTATGTAAAATGCCGTCTTTAAAACTACAGTGACGCGCGATTCTCACCCAACAAAATTCTAAACGGTTATAGTTTTTCGGTTATCGATTTTGCGGTTATCGTTTATCGTTTATCGGTTAGCGTATATCGTATATCGTATATAGTTTATCGGTTATCGATTATCGGTTAGCGGTTGTTGTCAATGTATTTGGACGAGTATACATGAATGCCTTTAGGTGTTTTGGTTTTGCATAAATGATTGGCCTAATGTCATATTTTATATGGATAGCAGCTTTTCGTAACTCATTCAATAGTCTGGGGATTCTAGTGGTTATGTTAAGCACTCACATTGAAGCTCTTTATATACCACTCATAGATATTACTTATCGCTTATCGGTTATCGTTTATCGGTTATCGGTTATAGGTTATCGTTTTTGCGGTAAAGTGTATCGTTTATCGTTAATTTGTTAACGTTTTTGCGGTTATCGGTTAGCATTTATCGTTTGAGTTGTTGGGTTAGAAGGTTAGAAATGCGTGCGACTGTATGTGAACGTCAATCACATTAATTAAAAACATCGATTGCATTCAATTCATTGCTTAAATGGCCGGCTTTATAAACAAAACAGCAAAACAGCCAATAACACATAAAACATCAATTGTGCCCCAGTACAACGAAAATTGTGTAACAGTAGTGTTTGAAATTCGATGAAGAAATATAATATGCCTGGTATATATTGGTAACTCTGAGCACTATTTTTATTGCAATTTACCCAGACGTAATTTAATGGTTTGACTATTCTAAATTTGAAAAGTGATTCAAAGTGAATATTAAGCCCTTTTATATACATTACATTAATTTGTTATCTTACAGAAAAATGGCATATTTCGAATGGAAATATCAGTTTTATCATATATTGAAACTATTTACAGAAAATTCTTGTTTTTAATTAATTCGACGAAGTTACTTGACAATAACTACATGCATATCAACGCATATAAACCCGTTATCAACACATTTAAGTAATTTGTTGATGATGCGTAAACTTAAAGTTTTACATCTGACACCGGTATATGATTGAATTGCCAATTCAACTTTTCTTATTAAGAAAACAATGAAAAAAATCAAAGAGATATATAAGTATCTTCTGAAAAAAATACAAAAAGGTTTGATTCAAAATATGGAAATATCCTCATGTATAGATATAGACCTCTATTAATGAAAAAGAAAGGGGATGGGTATTCAGTTTAATCCAAGTACAATAACATTTCAAAATGGATTTTCATCTTGTTGAAAATATTAAACGGGGTGAATTGAGTGATGTAACATTATCACTCGGGTGTTAATGTGTTTTTGTTATCCAAATTTAAACAAAATATATACTATTTAATATAGTTATCCAAGTTTTCTCTGAATTTCGCAATTATCCATAAGTGCCTACCCGCACCATGAGTGGCGTATTATACTTAAAATGATTAGCTTTTATATAATAGTATGTAATAACCTAAATACAAGTCACTCAAAAGAGACAAGACACCTCAAATGTCGTATTATTAAATCCACATTGCTTTTTGGTTCAATTACAGGGGGTTGGACAGGCACTGTACAGAGATTTCAAATATGACCGATGTTGGCCTATTGATGAAAGGTCCTATATGAGCTGAATATCTAGTTTTAACCCCTTTTGAAAGTAAGAATTCATAATAATGGGTTAAATCTTGCTTTTGTTAGGAGAAGAAAACAAATTATATAATTCTGTCCGAATATCTGATACACGCTGTCCGAATATCTGATGAGGCCGATTTCGATAGTGATGATCTTTGGCGGGCAATTGCTCAATAACTATGCTATAAATTTAACTGATATTACTCAATCAGATAGTCAAATGGCTAATGTACCTATTGGTCAAAATGTCGTTTGAAAATATTTTAAGAGAAAACCTATATGCACGATCAAAAACAAAAAAGAGCTGATTTTGTCCGAAATCCCAATACGTCTACCTTTTTTATTTATGAATAATTTAATCAAACCTGATAAGTGTGTTTCAGATTACATATAGAAGTATCATGTTCATTGATAATGTAGATTATGTTCGCATGAACGGCGTTCACAAGTCATAAAACACGACAATAAACCATGCCTGTAATCTGGATCCATTAAAGAAAGACACATTCTTTATAGTCGAGTCACACCATATAAGGATTAATCGTCCCGAGTGTGTATGTCTGATATGAATACTAATGTGGAGGGCACCTCATGCGGTGTGTCTTTAAAAAGTGTTGATTTTAACATGGTTTCAATCTGTGCCTATTTATTCTTATTGCTTTCAAAAATTTAAGTTTCTTGCCAGAAGAACAGCGTTTATTCATTTTTGTTTATATTCCATATGGGTACACAGTGATCACATAATAATTTTTTTAAAACATCTAGTAAACTTTCTATCCCACAATTTATCTACTATTTTTTCAGTCCCTAAAACATGTTTTTAGAACTAAACATGTTTTTCCACTAAGTCCTTCACTTAGAAATGTTTAATATTAATGAAAAGTATAGCTAATATACCTGAAAAATTCGATCGTTCGGTGCCCTTTTGATATGAATAAAGGGCCTTAATTGACACACAATCCACTCTTTAGAAACGCTATCTTTATGATGGATTAGATATGTTTTATATCGTATGATATTCAAAAATGCTTAAAAAAATATGTCGTAGGGTTTCCTTTTGATATCGATCAAGGATTTTGTGCGATTTTAAAAGCAAAGTATTATCATATTTTGTTTAATGATTTTTTGGTTATGTTTCAAGCGGTTAGATGCTCAAATATGCATATTTGGAATATAATTATTTTTTTACGCGTAGTGACGATTTTTTTTTAAATACAAGTATCCAAATTGACCTCAATATAGTACAAATATTATTCAAATTTGATATTTAGAAAATACATATAAATTTTTTTTGTTGTTGTCACGACGCAAAAAAAAAAAAAAAAAAAAAAAAAAAAAAGAATGAGCC
>LQRL01172415.1:22317-32536 GCA_001703475.1 Hydroides elegans
AAGCTGCGAAGAGAACTACAACAGCAAAAACCGGTGAACTAGGAGCTCGTAGCAAGCCGGCCGCGGATGGGTGAGGAAAACCTTGCTGGGGAACCTGGCGGAGCTGGTCGTCTTCAGAATTCCCCGAAACCAGCAGCGACGCCAGGAGAAGGCCTGAGGACATCCGCGGCCCTGCGATATACATCGTATTAAGGTATGAAGGACCAGATGGGGTGCCGAATACAGCCTATAAAGTCGATAAAGAGTTTGGGCAAATTCGGGAAATCCGCTAGAAGGACGTCAAAATTACATAATCAAACCAATTACAAGCAATGTGATTGGTTATATTTGGGAAATCCAGGCTACAAACAGATATATTGTTATATTGGCACAAACTCTCTATTTAAGTCATTAATTATTTGTGAAAACAGATTCATAGAAATCAAAAGGCAATTGAAACAAGATATGAATTGTCTTCGAAACAGTCAATATTTCATAAATAAATAAAAACATTTAAAACTGTAAAGCACCCACGTGGTGTTTCTCTGAAAAGGCATACCTTTTAAACATGTATATTTCTTCCAATACCTTACTGCGTGATGTCTCGATTGGCGTTGCTTGCCATAGATCTCCATCTTCTCGTATCTTGAGCGCTTAACTTGGCGTCCGCGAAAGTGAAACCAATCCATCGGGTGATGTTATAGCTCCACTTCATTATTGGTATCCTTTTCTTCGTTATTCGTATTTCATTTTTCGTGCTTTTACACAAATTTTTGTCTGATTGATATTTAGTTTCATACCAAAGTGTTAACGTTCTTCATTCACTCTTTCAGCTAGTATCTCTACACTAAATTTAAATTGGGTTCCAGGCTACAACAATTCAAACAACGTATATTTAGATTATAGTAAAAAAAAGTATTGCTATTTTAATTCTAACATATGGTGTTCCTCTTATGATTTAGGCCAGCTAGATAAGCACATTAACCCCCAACTATCTACATTCTATCTACAACTATATCAAAAACCAGTTTTCATCAACTCTGCTCTATCATTTGGCACCATTACGATTTGCAAGCTCAAACCACTTGCTGAAACTAGTGTACAACAAGTTTGGCTATATTATTTTATTCGAGCTTTTTTAACATTATTCAAGCTGCAACAGTATTTTTCGAACAGAGTGAGGTGCAAAAGAATTCAATATTCTACATGGCCAAGAATATATCAGAAATTAAAAGAAGTGGCCATCGAAATGATACATTGATACAATCTAGAACGAGAGTAGGAGGATATGAAGCAGTTTGAAATATGATCGAGCTTTAAGTGTTTTGGTTGAAAAACCAATATATTAAAAACGTTTCATTAAATTTGTTCCAATCATATATTCAAATATCATTTCTGAAATTTAACGATATGATATGAAATTATTTGATTGCTAAGTATAAAATATATATATATATAAATAACGTTGAAATAGTGAAAATTACATAGGGGTATTGTTTTTGTGGAATTTGACGTGAGCATAACACAAATATTTTAGTCGAAACTTATGTCGCTTCCAAAACTTCTTATTTTATAGTCATATATACAAAGGCAAACAGTATCGCTTCTTGACGTAAGTAGGTCTTCAAATAGGGTCCCATTGGAATGACTTTTGTTTCAAACAGCTATAACATCGCAGCAAAGTCATATAGACGCCAACGTTACATAAATCTTAACATCATTTTGACGTCATTAAAACATATATTAATGACGTCATTAAGGGCTATAAATAACATCTTCCCCTTTGCTTGTTGAAGAGTTATCATTTTCACGTAGGAGTCTTTGTAACGTGGCTTATTATGTCATTTTAAGAAAATATTGATGTGCCCTTCCTTGACTTAGTAGTTGTGACACGTTTGAACGTTTTAACGGAAAATATTTTTACATACATAATAAATAGAAATAATATATATTTATATATATATTGAGAATTTTTCCGGGTAAAAAGATTACTTGAAATTTAAAGGCACTATTCTAAAATGTTTTCCTCACTCAACCCTTACTTAGTACATTGATAACCATGCCATACCTATAAATGGGAAGGATGTTCCAATATATCAATCAAACTTTCCGGATTAAAAGAGTGTTTGGAATTTAATGAAACCTCTCTTAATTTGTCCCATACTCAACTCTCACTTAGAGTACATTGATTACATGCCATACCTATAACTTGGAAGGTTGTTCCAATATATGGATTAAATTTGGGGAGTTTTGTTATCTACTGAACATTTAAGTGACTGTTTCATTATAATGCATTTAGTTAATATCATATATGTGTTGCTTTATTAGTTAATTTATTCTCATTGTGTTATTTTAATTACCTTACATTTATCAATAAGAAGGCTGATAAATGAAAACGACAACAATCGTTTGATTATTAAATTGTCATTTAATTGAAAACCATAAAATAGTATCATTTGAAGTAACAACTTTATTCTTTGTTTAACAGCAAGGAAGGCTGAAAATCTTTGCAACCCAAAAACGCTGCCAGCAGGAAAAGATACTCGAAAATATTTTAAGCTTTTGTTAGAACAAATCTAACAAATCTAAACTTATTTATTGCAATGTTTTAAACCTATTATTCTATATAAATAAGGTTCAGACATAATATATATTTCACAGAATAATTCATTACTTATTCCTAGTGATATATTGAAGCATTCATATATTTTAAGAGTGATGTGAGGTGTCACATTAAAAGTTTTTTTTTGTAAAATTTTGTGGATAACACTAAAGAGTAGCCACCATAAAAGTTGCGCAAGTAGTAAAATAAACCTACTTAAGATGGACTACCAAAAGTGTGATCCCGAAAATACATTCTGCCCAATATCTATATTATGGTAAGTTGATAATAGAGAGTTTGAGATTGTTTCGATGTGAAAGAGTATGGTTGTCGTTACCAAAGAGCCTTAGCAGAATTGCATTGTACAACAAAGGAGGTGTGCTGCAGCTACCAATGACATCCCTAGTTGAGGAGTACAAAGTCGCAAAAGTTCGTCGCACAATGATCCTCCGCGATAACAAGGACGACAAAGTGCAAGGTGCCCAGCTAGATCACAGGACGAGGCTTAAGTGGAAGGCACAAGATGCATTGGATGAGGCAGAGTCGAGGCTGAGGCATAAAGACCTCGTTGGCACCGTCACCCAAGGTAGATTGGGCTTAGGATGTATCACCCGAGCACAATGGAGAGGAGCGAGCAGCCGCCAGCGAAGGGAGATGGTCCAGCAAGAGGTGCGCCAGCAAGAAGAAGAAACGAGACAAACAAAGGCAGTGAGCTTGAAGGCTAAAGGGAAGTGGATGCGTTGGGAAAACATACGCAGCAGAAAACTCACGTGGAATGAATTGTGGAAAACTGAGTCAAATAAACTGAAATTCGCTATCGCTTCGGTATATGACGTCTTCCGTCTCCTAGCAATTTAGCAATATGGAAGTTGACTGACGATCCAACATGTGAGCACTGCGGCAGGCGGGCGGCGCTAGAGCACATATTGAGCTCGTGCCCTAAATCGCTGTTGGGAGGAAAGTACCGATGGAGGCATGACCAGGTGCTTGAAACCATGGCGGATGGATTAAATACAGCAGTGAAGAACGCAAAAGGGAAACAGCGACGATCCGAATTCATCAAGTTCGTTAAAGCGGCCACCACACTAGCTAGCAAGTCTAGCGTTCGTGGTAGCGCCGCAGGAGTACCCGCCATGGCCAATGATTGTATGCTGCTAGTAGACCTAAAGAGACAGTTACGCTTCCCCGAATATATCGCGCCTACAAACCTTCGACCCGACATCGTCATATCTTCCAAAGAAAGCAAAGTGTGTGTTATCATGGAGCTAACGGTTCCGTGGGAGGAAAGAATCGAAGAGGCCCACGAACGGTAAATGCTCAAATATGCGGAATCGGTCGATAAATGCAAAGACAACGGTTTGAAAACCTGGTGTTTTCCGTTTGAGATCGGCTGTCGCGGATTCCCAGGCCTATCCACATGGAGAGCGCTGAAGATGCTCGGCGTGGAGCGGCGCACAGTGATAGACAAGGCGGGGAGAACAGCAGAATCCGCATCGATGTGGATCTGAAATAGAAAAAGACATACGAATCCCGATAACGACACCATCGACCCACATGCAAGCGCACCATCGGGCACCTCACTAGCTAGCAAGACTAGCGTTCGAGGTGGCACCGCAGCCGAACCCGCCCGACGCGGTAAATCGCAACACCACAAATGCGCGGTGTGTGGTAGTGACACACATCAAACCCTAAAAAAGCCATGCCCAAAACGACGACACCGACCGCTTAGTAACGTAAGAGCGTTCCAAGGCAGAATGACGTTTTCAGCAAATTTTACCCGTGCTCAGTTTAAGTTTTTGAACGCTGCTACAGGTCCATTGAACATGCCTACCAGTTCATGAAAGCTCGATACTACGGGATGGAAGACCTGGCTGAAGAAATTTGTAAACAGCCTAATGCATGTGGAGCCAAAAAACTAGCGAAACAAGTGATGACTGAGGCAAGCTGGTAGGAAGAAAAACTAGAGGTCATGAGAGCCATAATAAGAGCCAAAGCAGAATGTGTACTAGAGTACCGAAGGGAGCTGCTGAAGTGTGATGTAATTGTAGAAGCAGTATACGGTGACAACTACTGATCATTAGGGCTCAAAACACACGATGTGCCGTGGGCAAACAAAAAAGACTGGCCTGGGAAAAACATCATGGGGCAGCTTCATATGATGCTGCGTGAAGAATTACAACATCAAGAATCGGTGAAATAGGAGCTCATACCAAGCCGGCCGCGGGTGGGTGAGGAGAAGCCTTACTGGGGAGCCTGGTGAAGCTGGTTGCCTTCAGAATTCCCCGAAATCAGCAGTGACACCAGGAGAAGGCCTGATGACACCCGCGGCCTCGCGACTCGAAGTCGTATGTGAGAAGTATGTTTATAGTGTATGGAAAACACCTCAGCACAACCGACATGAACATTGCACAAATAAAAAAAATCACCCCTCTAAGGTGAGTGTCCAAAAGTGAGATCCCGGGAAAAACATTTAGTTCCTTTGTTTTTTTTATTAAGTCTGAAATAAAGTGAGAATAGGTCTTTCTGGCTGGGAAACAGTCTTGACTGGGTGTTAAAAAAAACATCAAAATATACCGGTATACGGGATAAAATTGAAAATGAACTCACCAAAGTAATACTCGATATTCTAGTAAACACCAAACCCTAGCCAGAATTTTATAAAGACTGCATTTTCCTCATTGAGTAGTTATTATACACACTAGTTAAAACAATGAAGAAAGATCCGCGTAGTGAACAACCTAGACCATTTCGCTTAGGTATAGATATATTGAATGTGCTTCGAAATGCATAAAGATTGAGCGATAATTGATAATTAATTGACATTCAGAGGCTGAACCGCTTCAAGTCTAAGGTCTTCACCTTCAAGATTGATCAATCACAAGCTATATAGTTATAAATGTTTGAGGGGGGGGGGTATCTAGAAAGCAAAATTTATCGTCCAAACATATTGCTTGAATCCCTTAATGTTTTGGGGACATATCTAAGGCGTGACGTAGACTGGGCTGGAGGAATTGGCGTCTTGATTCTTGCAGACCGAAATTCTTCACATTTAAGAATCCTTGGGACATCTATCCTTCACCTTCAAGTAGAAATGTGTTCCGTAACCAGGCCCGGCCCGACTAATGTCGTGGTCCGTGCCGGCCTATGGCTCGGAACCATTTCGGAACAATAAAAATTGGTATTGGTAAAATTTCACAACTTTTTAGAGCTTTCCAAATTGTTAAATGTCTCTCCTTATACGAGCGCTAATGGCGCGAACACTTTTTAAAAATTAAATTAAAATGAAATACGTAATTCAATTAACTGGACCTGGAAACCCGAATTTGATGACCTTAAAATCATTAAATGATTCAATTCAGTAATAAAATTTGACAAAATAAAACTGAACACTCATATTATGTCGAGTTCATAACATGTCAACCCATGTTTGAGTTTCATTAGGCCCCAACCCAAAAGGTTGGGGGCCTATAGGTTTGGGGTGTCCGTCCGTCTGTCCGTCTGTCTGTCCGTCATACTTTTTTGTACGGGCTAGAACTTTTGAACGGAAGGTCACAGAGACTTGGTTATAGGCTCAAATGAAAGGTCTTAGTCTGTAGATGTGCCTTTTGACCATTTCGGTCAAAAACCCCCGACCGGAAGTTGTCAAATTGGCCAAAATAGCTATAAATAGCGGTTTTCAAGACTTGAGCTTGTACGGGCTAGAACTTTTGAACGGAAGGTCATAGAGACTTGGTTATAGGCTCAAATGAAAGGTATTGGTCCTTAGATGTGCCTTTTGACCATTTCGGTCAAAAACACCCGACCGGAAGTTGTCAAATTGGCAAAAATAGCTATAAATAGCGGTTTTCAAGACTTGAGCTTGTACGGGCTAGAACCTTTGAACGGAAGGTCATAGAGACTTGATTATATGCTCAAATGAAAGGTCTTGGTCCGTAGATGTGCCTTTTGACCATTTCGGTCAAAATCACCCTACCGGAAGTTGTCAAATTGGTCTAAATAGCCATAAATAGCGTTTTTTTCAAGACTTAAGCTTGTACGGGCTTGAACTTTTGAACGGAAGGTCATAGAGACTTGGTTATAGGCTCAAATGAAAGGTCTTGGTCCTTAGATGTGCCTTTTGACCATTTCAGTCAAAAACACCCGACCGGAAATTGTAAAATTGGCCAAAATAGCAATAAATAGCGGTTTTTCAAGACTTGAGCTTGTATGGGATAGAACTTTTGAACGGAAGGTCATGGAGACTTCTGAAATACTCGAAAACGACTTTGGGGGCGTTGGGGCCTGTTCGTGTTCACTGAATACTTGTATTTCATCAGTCTCATATTTCATCATTTTGCCAATAATTACCACAATAATAATGGACTGTTATTTCACCGCTGATATTTGTGTATTTATTACTATATTTTAGCCCATCAGACATTATGCATCACAGCTTTCAACTTCGAGACAGAATCCTTGATGGTAAGTCAACATTTGTCATTTATATTATTAATCTTCTGTATGATTTTTCTAGGTAAACGTTTTATCATTATATGCATTATACAAATGCCTTTCAATTCGTTTATAACATACAGTACATGTGTTTGGGGTGAGGGAACCAACCTAATCTTGCCGCTACTTTTTTTAGACCGTAATCTTGTAATATTCTTACATGTTAAACTTTTCATATTTATAAGCCACTTTTTTCGCTCATATTAAACGTTTATTTTTATATCATGAATAATAAAACTGTTCTTGTTTTAATTAAACACTTGTTTCTTTCAGGGTTATGTCGAGATGCTTATTCATCCTCTACGGAATGATTTGAGAAAGATCAAATTAAACAGCAAACAGTGTCATATCCTTTTCAAAAATAAATGAATTTAAGCACAAACGTTATACTTATGGATCGTATGGGTGCATGGAACTCAGTAAAGGGGGAAAAATCATTATTATTATTGCGAAAGCTTTGACATTTAAAACTTGCCATAAAACTGAAAAATCGTTAAAAAGGTAATAGACAGTATGGAAAAAATAACAATATATTTGTTTTCCTAATAGAAGTTTTATGGTATAAAGATAAATAAATCCTTAACTTCTATAAACGAATATATAGGGTGGCTGTAAATGATGTTTGGGAATCGCCATTTTCGTATAATGATCCAACACTAGAAATTTGCCAGGGTGATGGGAAACAGTAAGTTAAATTTACATTTGAACACATACTCATAGTAAATGAAGTTTACGTTCATTGATAGTATCTCTACACATGATTAAGTGCAATATTATTATAGACTAATACAAGATTTTAATATTGTTTTCTTTAATAATAGTGGACTGAAATGTAATCATGTGAAGCTCTCTCTCTCTCTTACATGTATTATAGTCTTATAATAATATCCGACTAAGTTCTAACAAATATTGTTTGTATTGGCGGTAATAGCAAAGGACTTTGGTTATGTGTTTTAATGTCTCCCCTCAAATAAAATGTTTAGCAATTGTCATCCCACATCAAACGTAACGTTATAATTAATTTCAGACGCAATCTGGAGTACTTTGAATCGTGTCAGAACAGTGCCATGACGGCGACTGACTCTGATTACGGCAACGGCGAGGTGCTCATTCGACTGCCTTCGGAGGCATTCGGTCTCGTTGCAGGTGAGGTCTTACATGCCCCATATTCTTTTTAGAAAACAAAAAGAAATTATGCTCTTAACAGAATGGGTTAACCGAAAAAAAAATAGTTGTAACTCTAACCGGTTAGAGTTAAAACTACTTTTTTTCGGTTAACCCATTCTTTTAAGAGCATAATTTATTTTTGTTTGACAGCCGAATTACTCTCCATTTATATCAAGCGTTCTTTCTATATCAGGGTAACAAAGCCCTAACCGGTTAGAGTTGCTTCTAAAATGGATGCAGGAATGGTTTGCAGTCAAGCAGCAACATGATTTCAGTTGGCTTCTTTATAAGCATATTCATTTTTCATTATACTTCAGCGCTTGTGTAATATGCATTTTGGTTTGGTTTCGTACTTTGGTAGTTTAATGTTTAACGAGATTGTCTTTCATCTTGAATTGATGTTGTGAAGCTGTGAAACTGAGGTTATTCAACAAAAGTTATTACCAAAAGAGAAAAGAAAAATATATGTTTTGAACGATTGTAATTTCCTAAATATGGCTTAATTGGATTCAGTCCATATTAACTGAGTACCGTTAAGAAATCGAAGCACACTGTAACAGTGATATATTAGGTCATTTAACAATATGATATATTTGATTTGTTTTTAATTCAGATATGAAGCCTTTCAAACTGGTTATCGAATTCTCATTAGAGCGACCAAAGGGCGGGATCAAGTTCGTTGTACCGGACACTGATGGTACCATGTTAGATCGTGGCGCTCATCTGTTTACATATGGGCATGAAAACTCTTCAAGGTATTATGGCAAACAAGTACATGTTTAATAATGTTTAATGTGATATATAATTGGACATAACTATGAATTTATTTTTCATGTCTTAACATACAATTACTAGAAATTGAAACAAACCATGCATTACCTAACCATGCATTATGTTTAAAAGCCTGCATATGTAAGGTAACACTTTCAAACATACGTCAATGTTCAATTTAATGAATGAGGAACATTTGCTTGAAATTATGTTTTTTTATGATGTACAAAAAATATATAATAACTATTTGTTTTCCTTCTAAGGTTATGGTTCCCATGCGTTGACTCATATTCGGAAGTGTGCACTTGGAAACTGGAGCTGACTGTGGACATGTACATGATAGCAGTCAGCTGTGGAGATCTAATAGAAACCGTGTACACTGCTGATTTGAGGAAGAAGACGTACCGCTATTTTCTCGGGATTCCCACGGCAGCGCCAAATATCGGTTTAGCTGTTGGGTAAGTATTTTAAGGTCACAGTGCAATAACAATATAAGATAAAACACTAGTAGTTAGTAACTATAGAATTAAAAAAAAAACGTATGAAACAGCATGTCTTTCACTATACTTCAAATTGGGCAATATTACAAATAAAGCTTAATATTCACATTTAAAGATGCCAGCTACTCAAAAGCATATTTTAAATGCAAAGCTGAGAATCGAAAGCCTTGCTCTCTAGTTTTTAATTAGAATGAAACAGCATGACTTTCACGGTACTTCAAATCGGGCAATATTACAAATCAAGTTTATTATTCGCATTTAAAGATATAAGATAATTAAATCAAAGACAAACTTTAAATGCAAAGCTGTGAATCGAAAGCCTTACTCTATAGGTTTTAATTAGTATAAAACAACTTGACTTTCACGATACTTTGAATTGGGCAATATTACAATTCACGCTTATTACTTACATTTAAGGATGTCGGTGACTCCTTTCTTAAAACCCTTTGCCATGTTATATATTGCTTATATTAATCATATTGACAGGCCTTTCGAGGTGTACGTAGACCCGCACATGCACGAGGTGACACATTTCTGCCTGCCACACGTGCTACCCGTTCTCAAACACAGCGTCGCACAATTACATCAGGTATGATTTATGGTTTAGTGGCATCACTTGCTTCAAGTAGAATCCTTTGTAGGTTGGTTTTGCTAGAGAGATTCCCTCATATCTGGTTTCGGTCATCAATGCAATGAATACCTCCTTTTG
>LQRL01172418.1:590-16710 GCA_001703475.1 Hydroides elegans
CGTAGAATTTGTGTATGCTGGACCTAAAAACTACGCGTACAGATTAGAAAATGGTCAGTGCTGCTGTAAGGTTAAGGGGTTTACTCTAAACTATACAAATAGCGCATTGATCAACTTTGATACAATGAAGAATGAAGTGTTTCTATGGTGTTCCGGCTTAGGTCCTTCAGGCATTGTCGTCTATAATAAAAGGCACATATGTAGAGATTCGAAAACACAAACGCTTTACAGCAGGGATCAATCAAAGCTCTATCGTGTTGTCTATGACAAACGTGTTGTGTTGGAAAATAAGGATACTGTTCCATATGGTTACTAGTCAGATATAAACTATGCAAATAACATATTTGAAAGTGATGTTTTATGTAAGTAACGTAGATAAGTGAGCATTTATGTGTATAAGAATATTTGAGTTTATAAAAGAAATATGTTCAAGGTTTTTAAATGTCATAATTAATACGTGCATTCAACATTGTTGTGCTCTTTTACGTGTGTTATGAGATATGAATGATTGAATCAGTGTCATAACATTCATTTTCTTAATTGATGTATTAAGAAAATGTTATATTTAACCGTACTTAATTTGATGTATTATTAAATCAATGTCGCTAAACAACCAATGTTTCTATTGTATGAGTAATGTGGAGAATCGATATTCGTTGCACTGATTTACATAAAAAGTCATTTGAAATATGTAAAATACATGTTTGGTATCGTCTTTTCATGTAAATTGCATATCTAAGTTTGTTGTTGTATGTGTTGAAATACTATAGTTTATTTATAAAAGATGTAATTTTACATGATATCTACAATCAAAGCATGTCACTTAATTCAATTGGTTAATATATGTGTATTATTCGTATGTCTATAAAAGACCAATGAAACAACACGAATCAAAATGTTTTTGCTCTTTTTACTTTTTGCTTATGGACAGGCAAACTGTACATATCCACATCCAATGATATTATATTGTCATACTATACATACATTTCCAGCTCTTGATAGAAAAACAGACATTGTGTATATTGACATTGAAAACACGAAACTGAGTTCATTACCTTTATTTACACATGAAGACTGGCCGCAAGTAGAGTTTATGACATTTAAAAATAACACGTTTTTGCCATGTTATGAAATACAAAAACAAGAGCAAGATCACATATTATACATTGACCACGATTGCATTGAATCGAAAATTGAAACAAAGTCTACAAAATATAAACGTTCAAAACGTTGGATTATCATTTCAGTAAGTGTGTGCATTTTGTCAATTTGTTACTTCATTTTTATAACAGTGCGTAAAGAGCGAAGCATTCAAAGTAAAAATGATTGTGTCTTTCAAAGCGTGTAGTACAATGATGATATCTGGAGCAACTGGCACCAGGAAAACCACATTTATTCATCGTTTACTGGTTTCGAAAAATGCATTTACAAAACCTATTGGCAAAATTATATACTGTTATGGTGTTTATCAACCTCTATTTGATAGAATGAAAAAAGAAATACCTAATATTGAGTTTCATGAAGGTATCCTATCTGAGTTGGACTTTGATGGAAATCACAATATAATAATATTCGATGATCTTGTAACTCAAATTATGAATAACAAGACAGTAGAGAATTATTTTACACAGGGTGCCCACCACAAATGCTATACTGTAATCTTTATAACTCAAAATCTGTTTGCCCAAGGTAAATGTGCACGCACAATCGCTTTAAACACACATTATCTTATTTTGTTCAAAAACTTACGCGATGGTCAGCAGATAGTCAATCTAAGAAAACAAATATACCCTGGTAAAGGACAGATTTTGATTGAAGCATATACCGACGCTACATCACATGCTTATAATTACTTGGTAGTAGACATGTCACCTCATTCAGAGGACAAATATCGTTTGAGATCTAATATATTTGAAGACACATGGATTTATGTTCCAAAGTCTATAAAAGATGCATAAGTAGTTTATTATTTCAATCATGGATAACTTTGTCATATTTATGGCAGATATTTCAATAAAGCAATTTAAAGACTTTCTAACCATCATAACACGACAACAGATACAGTATCTTAAAGAGATTACCAACAATATATTGAAATCAGTTATACAACTGACACGAGAAGACAAACTTTTGCTGAAACGAGGGCGTCATTTTCTTAGAAAGTTTACAAAACGAGGAGCATCTAAATGTTCAATTGTGAAAAACTATAAAATACTTCATAAAATCATAACTATAACTAAAACGGCACTGACATGAAGTTCGTGGATAAAATAATCTTAAAGAAGTCTATAAAAGATTCAAAACCTTCAATCAGCTCAGATCTTAAAAAAGTAAAACCAAGGCAAAGCAGACTGAAACTTCCTAAAAATTGGATTCATGGAAGACTCAGATAGTTGGCGATTTCTCGGGAAACCCGTGTCTAAATCAGAAGTTGTATTTTGCACTCAAGTGATTCTTTTGTATATAGTGGTAATAACATGCATTGTCAACCTTTCTATTCAAAATGGTGATTCAAATCTGTGGACTGCCCTTTTAAGTAGCAGTTTAGGATACTTATTGCCAAATCCAACACTTAAAAAGAAGAAAATTGCACAATGAATTGGGAGTCATATTTAGAATCAATATATTTTGATCCAAAGCACCCCGCTAGCTTTGCTGGTCCAATCAAATTGTATGACACTGTAAAGCAAGAAGGAAAATATGATATAGGATTATCTCGCATCCGTTCTTGGCTTCAGAACCAAGAGGCATACAGTCTTCATAAACCATTACGACATAAATTTAAGACCAACAGGGTCATGGTGGAAGGAATTGATGACCAATGGGATGCTGATCTAATGGACATGACTTTTTATGCAAGTAAAAACGATGGATACAACTATATTCTAACTGTTATAGATATATTTTCAAAATACGTGTGGCTTCGTCCTCTCCAAACAAAAACATCTAGCGAAGTAAAAGCTGCCTTTGAAAGCATAAAAAGAAAGCCAAATCTTCTCAGAACAGACAAAGGTAAAGAATTTACCAGTAATATTATAGAAAAGTTCTTTAAAAATACAGGCATTCATCACTTTGTCACGCAAAACGTTGGAAAAGCAAATTATGCTGAGAGGGTTATAAAAACTATCAAAAATCATTTGCAACGATACATGACGCATCATCAAACACATCGATATATTGATATTGTTCCCGATGTAAACAAGAGCTACAACCTATCATACCATACTACCATAGGGATGGCTCCAAGTGAAGTCAATAAAGATAATGAGAGAGCAATCTGGTGGATGACATACTGGCCTAAAAAGAAAATTAAAAAACAGAGGTTTAAGTTTGATGTTGGTAATCTTGTGCGAATAACCTATTTGACAAATGTATTTACGCGTGAATATGATGAAAAATGGACTGGTGAAATATTCAAAATTGTAAGACGATTTAGACGTGAGGGCCTTGTATTGTACAAGCTAAACGATTTTGAGGACGAGCCAATAAAGGGTACATTTTACCAACCAGAATTACAAAAAATATCTATAAAAGATGAAAGATTGAAAAGCTTATCAAAACCCGTAAACGAAGAGGTAAAACGGAATACTTTGTTAAGTGGAAACACTGGCCAAAGAAATTCAATAGCTGGATCCAAAATATTAAGAAATGATATATTTGCATTTAAGTTCCGACGATAGTACATCCCTATTTCCAGATAATACAAATACGTCTTTTGTATGCAATCTTCCTGATATTATTCATTTGAATGGAACTTGGGAATGTGCTTTGTGTGACATTATAGGTGATCTTGCTTCATCTTATAACGTTTTTTGTGATCTTATTGAGTATAATATTATAAAAGGGACCCGACTTCCAATACTTCGGAAAGTAACGAGACGAGGTGAAATGCAAAATTTACAGTTTATAAAAGTAGCACAATCGTCAGTTGATAAAATACATATTAACGTTACAGATAATAACTTGAAACTATTGAAACCTAGTGATAAAACAACTCATTGTACAATATGTCTGAGGAAATGTGGATAAACCATTTTTCAAAAATGGCAGAAGGCAAGGTCCCTTATTCAAAGGAATTTTACGTCGTTGATGAAAACTATAAAAGGCCTCCAAAACACAACCCAAAGGTTCAAGCTTTTGTACCTACACAACAGAGTGTTCAGCGAGCAAAGGCATCAAAAAAGAGAAAAATCAAAGATCAACTTGCATAATGGCACAAGGTCATCAGGAGAGTTTGGCTTTATTCCGCACACGGCCGATTGATACTAGTATAGAAAAAATAGAATACGTTGAATATCGACCTGTGAGTGTGATAAATAGAAACAATGTTATTGAATTTAACATTGATGGCAATAGCTCTTGTTATATTGACTTGCGTTCAACCAAACTTTATGTGAAAGCACGAATTCTTCATAAAAATGGTGAACCTGTTACTGAAGATGATAAGGTCGCCTTTGTAAATTTCACATTGTCTTCACTTTTTAAACAATGTAACGTGAGCTTTCAGCAAAAACTTGTATCATCTTGTTTGTCGACCCATTATGCATTTCATGGAGCTTTAAACACACTGTTGAACTTTTCGGAGGATGCAAAGGAGTCTCATTTACAAACACAGATGTACTATAAAGATACTGCTGGTTACATGAATAGCACTGATCCAGTAGTTGGTGGGAACATGGGTCTAGCTCAGAGATGGAACCTGACCAAAACTGGAAAATGTGTGGATATGGAAGGACCAATCCATATACCAAAAATGCAACAGGGCCATTTTTTGCTTAATGGTGTGCAGTTGAATATAAAGCTTTTCCCTTCAAGTGATGCATTTGCTCTCATGGCATCCGACGATAACTATAAGATTGATATCGTTGATTCTAAACTGAAAGTGTGTTTTGTAAAAGTAAATGATGACATAATTCTTAGTCAAGATGTGGTTCTTAAGACAACACCTGCTTTGTATCCATATACATCATCAAATATTAAATCATACAGTATACCAAAAGGTACACAGACATGGGCCATTGATACTGTATTTCTAAATGACGTTCCTGATAAAGTTTACGCGGCGCTCACCTCATTTGAGGCTTTTAGTGGACACATACAAAAGAATCCGTTTACCTTTCAACATATGAACGTTCGTCTTATGGGCTTTGATGTAAATGGAAGAAGCCAGCCTAGTGTGCCATTTACGCCCCATTATGAAGAATCAAATTATATTGAACCATACCTGAGTTTATTTAGTGCCACTGGACGTTACCAACAAGACACTGGTAATTATATAGGGAAAGAAGAGTATCCAAATGGATATTGCATTTATGCCTTTGACTTGAGCTGTACGCATACAGATATATTTTCAAATAAAAAGAAAAGAGGACATACTCGTCTTAACATACAATTTGAGCATGGACTCAACGAAACAGTGACTGCTATTGTATATGGACAATTTCCTGCGTTAATGAAAATAGACCATGCCCGTAATGTATATATAGAAGAACAATAATCAAGTAAATTATCCGATGGGCAGGCCTGACTCCTTGGGCGTCGAAAGACTGGTAAATGACTTGATTTATGGATTAACATGAAAACATAAAATGCATAAAAATATTAAATATAAAAATATAAAAAAATAATAAAATACAAAAAAAAGAGAAAATAGATAGGGTAGCACTCAACAAGAACCAGGGTCCACGTCCCGAGTGCTGGGCAACGTCTCAGGCGGCTAATCGGTTCTTTATAAAAGTAAGGGAAATCTATAACCAGTATCATTATGGCTTTAATCACGCATAGAGTATACATTGCAGACCTGCAGTGTGCTTTGAATTTAAAGCACATTGCATTAAATACGAGAGATGTAGTTTTTACTCTCAAACCATTCACAGTTTTAAGATGGAAACATAAAAAGATTGGTGGAACGTACATGGTATATGCTTCTGGAAAAATAATTCATCATGGGGGTAAACATCAACTGAGAAAGTATGCTCGCCTGTTGCAGAGACTAGGATATGATGTTCGATTAAAACACATTAAGCTTCTCACTCAATCAGCAACATACACGCTTCCTTCAGTAGACTATATGCAAATCGTAAAAACTATGAATGCTACATATGAACCTGAAATATATCATGCTTGTATCCTGAAGCGCGATGGAATGAATTTCACAATATACAAATCCGGAAAAGTTGTAATCACAGGAATTAAGAATATAGACGATGCACTAGGAGTACAAATAGAATTAGCCTGGCAACAATGAGTGAAGGTGGCACCTTCATGAGACCCTCGTTGTAAACGAATAATATGGACGGACTCAAGTCTAGGGGACCAGGACATCCAAACACAAATAAAATACACATCATTATTTTATTTCAATATTTTATTTATTAACTATTCCAACATGTTTTGTAAGTACATACACAATACTTTGAGTTAATCATAAGGTTGTTATTAATTGAACATATCAAATTTAACTTTGATATCGATAAACAGAAAATATATCCACACTGAAATAAGTTTAATACATTATGGTTGTTCATTAAACCATTTTACAAATCATCTTTACAAGTCACTGTATTTCGATTGATACACAATTATTTCTTTGCACTTCTCGCAAAAATTTGCTGGTTCGCATTGTCTACAGTCGAATCTGTGGCAATGACAACAGTCATCGCAAATGGAAGTACCACAATAAGGGCATAAATAAGCCATTTGATTGTAGGCAGTTTCGTTTGAATCTTGTACATTTTTATAATCCTCATCTTTCAGCTTTGTTTTCTTGTGCATTAGATTTTTTGTGTGTAATAACAGCATTCATCTTTCCTTTGCAAAACTGCAATTTGACTGTTTATCACGAGTTTTTACTTCTTTTTCTGGAATCAGGGTATCCTGTCCTTGTAACGTACCGGTGATACCAGGTATGGAATATAGAAGTGCACTCCATTCGGATGTGTTGAAATTGATGTAATTCGCATACATTTTGCCATTGTGTTTGGATGTTTGCACAAATGAAACGTAGTATTTGTCGAGGAATTTTAAAATCTTTACTACTTTATCCTTGGTTAAGTCGATTTTTGATTCCATTTGATGTAATAAATAGTTGTTTATTGCATCAACGTTTCTGCACATGCCATTCCATGCAAATATCGATAAACATATCCAACGTGTTTTCCTATTGATCCGTAAAAATGGTCCATTGTCGCCGATTTCAATTGAGATACAGAGGGTTTTGCTGAGATCAAATGAGGCATCTGCAAAATATTCCAACATATTATAATTGATGTATTAAAAACATGGAGGAAATTACCAGCATGCTGTTTAATAGCATGAATTATGTTTTACACGTTAAGAAATTAATATATTGAATTGGTTATCAACTTTAACTAAATGAATATATGTAAAAAAAACTTACGTGTTTTTGGCATTTTTATCCGTTTAGATTTCAATTTATCCAAATTTTTAATCCAACGAGCAAAGATGTTCACCATTCGAGGTTTTGATAAAAAATAAAATGTTATTCGTCTAATCGTTTGTTTTTATTTTAGGTTATAACGGATCCTGATTGGTCAGTGGCTTAGGAGCACCACTTTATGGTTCATAAAAAAATATAACCAAAAGGGGGTGTACCTTGGGCCCCAGACGATCACTCGGAATTTTCTTAACATGCGCAAATGTGTATGCGCAATTGTAAAAAAGGGTCTTGTCATTCTCCCATTCATAACCAAAAAGGGGTTGTTCTGGAGCTAAAACTTAGGGGTCGGAATTTTCTTAACATTTTGGTATGGAAATTTTCTTGACCATCATCGCGCACTGGCGCTTCATTTTGGTATGGAAATTTTCTTGACCATCATCGCGCACTGGCGCTTCATTTTGGTATGGAAATTTTCTTGACCATCATCGCGCACGGGCGCCTCATTTTGGTAAAGAAATTTTCTTGACCATCATCGCTCGGCGCCTCATTTTGGTAAAGAAATTTTCTTGGTGAGGGTGTGACGTCATATGTATGACGTCATTTGGTCACGCCCCCCTTCCCCCCGCCACCCCCCTTTCAGGGGGGTGGGGGTGGGGGAGAAATATCGATTGGTACCATAGTGACCCCTATGTAGTTTTAATAACATCTAATAACATGTCACTGTTTTTTTTCACAATAATTAGTGACAGTAATTATTATGAAATTCGATAAACTTGCTTGCATTATTTGATTAACTGTTATTTGCATGATATGATATGTAATTTGCTTCCGTTTAACATTTGAATTTTTCGCAAAAGGTGTTCTTTTTCAGACCAAGCTGGATAGAAAAGGCGAAACAGCCCAGCTGGCTTGGAAAAAAGTGAACACCTTTTCGCAAAATTTCAATGTTCAAAAACCATTATTTTGTTGTCGTGGGATTTCCTTCATATAATTCTACCCATTAAAATAGACACGGTCTTAATTGTATCATTGGTTGCCTGAATTATTAAATTAGTTTTGATAAAATTATATTATTGTCTGAATAGGTAAAACCTATTTTTGTCATATAGAAAATATTCTAAAAAAATATAGAGGAAAAGATTGCAGAAAAATTGTACTCTACGAGTATCAGATCATCTAGTTTTTTTGCACCCCGATTTCAAACGTTATTCAATGTTATCCCCGGCTCTTTGACTTAGTGAATGTCTTCATCTAGTAAATGTATCGGGAGGATATTTGATCCAATGTTAAGGTAATGTGGATATTCATCGTCCGAATACGAAAATAGATATTCTGAAAACAATCATGAAGGATAAAGTGAAGGCTTATCTTAAAAGTCGCTCAACATATGGGAGAGTTATAAGGAGAGTTGATTGGGAGGGTTTATAGAGGCGTTATAAAGCAATTCCATATGGTAATCACAAGATTTCTTGTTTGTTCAAGGTCCTGGACACAAAGGAAGCTACATGGGCCTTTTTCATAACAATCGATTGTTATAATCCCTGTCGTCTTATGTATTCCTTATGTAAACTCAAAAGCGCGACAAGCTTTTAACAACGCTACAAGCGTTTGGCTATATGCGTTTTTGAGGTCAATATACGGAATGCATAGAAAGTAAGAAAAAAGTTTCAAAAAAGCTTCTAATGTGACCATGCCTAGTGGAAAAATAAAAACTATATGAATACTAATTACATAAACAGCGTGAGAATAGCTTACCTTCATTATGTGAGTTAGAGTTCAATATCCTAGGAAAAAGCGAGTCAATGCCTAGTATATTGAGAGTTAAAATATATCCGAGAAAACAAACTTTATTCATGTCGCAAATGTATAATTCGCGATTACACGCAAATAAAATATGTTTATAATTACATTTCATGTATCCATACGTGTAATATATATATATATATGTTGATTTCATGCGAACTTTTATATCCCGTTTTAATTTACTTTTTATTAAATATTGTTGTAGGGCTAAATTTGACACACCCCTAGCTCCAATTATACACTTGGCTTATTATCAATGTATTGTTTTACAAAGTTAATACGCTTAAATAACATTAAGTGGCACTTCCTGAATTAGCACAGAACTTCTCTTCAGTTTCGAATAAACAACTTTCCTTGTTTAACAGACAGTAAGGGTGAACATTTCATGCAAATCAGGTATCTATTGGAAACCTTTCATTATTTTAGCACACTTTTTCAACCTTTTTTAAATGGCTATGCTTTTTACTTTAGAATAAGACTTTCAATACCAATAACACAATCACGTTATAGAAATATATTATTCAAATGAAATAAAATGCTTCTGGATTCTTTCTTTTCATATCAGTATGCTATATATAAATATCTTATGAACGAATCATTTTCAGTTGTAAATGATAATGGGGCTCACGGAGCAGTTCAGGGACCGAATCAATACTATCAGTGTAAATAATGAGTAGGCAATCGTATTCAAATTTACCCAAGCGCATACAATACTTACTCAGGTTATGCAGCAATGCTTATGTCAGTTTGTAAATAAAGCCCAACAATCAATGACGTATGAACTCATATGATTTCACATGATGTACTATATACACCATTTTGATCTTAAATATTTTCATTTTGGTTTAATTTTGAAAAAAAAAATAAAGACGCCTTAACCAGGGTAATTTTAAACCGGAGCGGGCAATCTTTACTCGAAACACGAGCTTACATAAGGTGCATGTACGTGTAGCTTCAACTCGACAAGTTGGCCGGGGGTTGTTTGAATATTAATTGGTTCAATATTACTTTTTTTTATGCCGCTGTACTTTCGAAATAGCAAGACCTGTTTTTTAAATCGGTGATCCATGTTAGGGTGCCAGTGCGGACTTCAACGAGAAACACAAATGAAACTTTCAAAACTAAATATAAAGGAATTCGGAAAAAAAATGTTATCTTTTTACTGCGATCCGAGGTGTCTAAAATCTAGTCATCGATCATTGAGAGAAGATATAAGGCGCGTTCATGCAAAATAAAAAATATCCTAAATTTTTGAGTGAACAGAGGGGATATCGATAAATTGCTATGTTTTTATACAATGTGGCTTTCGAAAATATCGGGTTTCGTGCTTTTTCCGGTCTTTTTCGTTTGCGTGAACGCGGCCATACGCTGACTATTTCATATATAGTTTGCATTACTGATTGCAAAGCAATTATGAATCAATTATCAATTTTTTTAAGTGTGTATTTTTGAATAGCTAATAGGCTAAGATCTTTGTGTCGTGTGTCATTTTTTTCGTTATATGCGTATTGTTGCCCGGACACTTAATGCCCCATGTTGTCACTTTTTGGCCGGGAATCGAAATATAAAAAAAAACTTTGAACAAGAAATACAGTGTATATTAACAGAAGTATTTGCATCTACAAAAACAAACAATTCAACCTTGATAAATAATGAGGTCTTGCTTCAAAAGTATAAATAATGCGTGATAATGTTTTGCATATTTATGAATGAATTTGTATTACACAAAATGTATTTGAGTTTTTAGATTCTTTCCTTCGATGCTCAGCATGACCATTCACTCCAGGTCAGTATATTGGTGTGTCCTCAAATAAAGGGTTCCATGCATAGAAATACTATCTGAATAATCAGTATTTTAAGAAAATCAACTATTATTTTGACGTTAATAATATTGTGCCTATTTTCTTCATTTTAAGCAGAATCTTTGCCTTCGATATGTATGAAGGTTGAATTCCATCACAGGACATCCAGAGAGTCATACCGTGCATTTCTATATCAAAGTAAAAATTTTATTTCAATGAACTCTTAATGCATAGAGGCCTACAATAGTCATTAAATGGTGCAGGCAGGATCACCTAAAATTTCGAGGAGAATATAGTTATTATACATATTGCCAAAAGTAATGATTTGAATAGAATTTTCTTTCATTTTCTCGGCGTGATCACAGGTGAGAATGACCGCACCATTACGTACAAACATGTTTTTTTTTCAAATAAATATGTTTATTACAAACAGTCAAACGATTTTGAAGCGAAGGAAAACTAACAATACCATATAATATCTATAATACAATTTGTAAATTTATCAATAAAGAAAAATAAAACATGTATTGTGGCTTGATATTTCAAAAATTTCAAAAACATTTGAATGTTACTTTTAAACTGGTAAGTGAATTTGTTTACATTTGAGTAAATGAATGAATAACAGATGAATTTTTATGAACGTTACTGACAATAATAGAGGTCTCTGACCTATGAATAGCGCACAGAACATATACAGATTATGTAGATTTATTTCATAATGTGTTCATAGTTCTATTTAACCGATCATTTGATTTTATGCATAAATAAACAGCACGGAATTGTTTAAAAATGATAATTACAAATTGCTTTAAGAGTAATTACTCACATGTCTTAAATCACAACTATGAGAAAAAAATATTATTGTTTGTAAATTATCTCAATTGATCTTAACTGTAATATTGACAATTTTAAGCAATGAATATCAACTATGGAATAATAGTATGATCTCATATCTTATAGATCTCATGGATTAACTACATGGAATTTATTGCAGCATATCTGGAAAAGACTGTCAATGACACACATAAACTTTTTGATATGAATGTCACAGTTAACTGAAAACATGTTTCACGTCTCGGGTTCTAAACACGTATTTCACACCGAATAAGTGTTAAGCGCATTGCATGGATAGCGCGTAAAATAAGGTTTTACTAAGCATGCTAAGGGTGCGTTTAAATTGATCAAACCCACCATCACACTAAGCCTCATACCATGGCGACAATAGACAATTCTATTTAATAATATACCACCTTCAGACTTTCTTCAAATTTGCTTCAAACCAGGTGTCAACTAGCATCAACGGGTTTTTGTATATGTGCATTTGGTCAAAAGGATGGTTTGAAGGTAGGTTTTGAAAGTGGTTTGAAGCTTAATTTATTAAGAACTTCAAACCAATTTTAGTTTTTGTATTTTCCATAAGGGTTTGGACACGTTGATCAAACTTACCTTCAAACCATGCTTCAAACCACTTCAGGTCATCGCGCCAATAAGCCATTTCAATCCTATACATTACATTCAAACCACCTTCAACCCTACTTCAAACCAGTTTTAAACTGGTGTAATAGGAATTTTACATATGCGCATTAGGTTTGAATAATGGTTTTAGGTAGGTTTGAAGGTGGTTTGAAGCATGATTTGAAGGCGCTTCAAACCAACACTATATGTATTTTTTCTGACATTGGAAACATGGCCTTTAGTGGTTTGAACCTAGGTTTGAAGGTTAGTTTGATGAGTGTGGCCACAGCAAAAAAAGTGTTATGAAGCTTTGTTTGAAGGTAGGTGTGATCAATTTGAACGCACCCAAACTACCACTCAAACCTAGCTTCATACCACTTAAGGTCGTCGCTTCGACAATGCCAAAATTAATTGTTTGTTTGAAAGTGTTTCAAACTTGACTTCGAATCAGCCTTGATTCAGCCTTCAAACTAACTTCAAACCAATGGCGCACCCGTCAATTCCTATTAACACCAGTTTAAAGCTGGGTTGAAGCAAGTTTGAAAGTTACTTGATGGAATAATATTGTTTATTGTCGCCATGACCTTAAGTTGTTTGAAGCTTGGTTTGACGGTTAGTTTGATCAATTTGAACGCACCCTAAATGAACAAAAATACTGGTTTCATTTGATTGTTTTCCTTTCAGCTGACGACACTGGTTTTGGGTTCATTTATATATTATCAGAATGACATCGTTCGAGTGACTTACGTTTTCACCGCTCTTACAAATGGCAATAATCTTCAGGTGATGGATTTGAAAAATATTAATTAACTGAGCTACATTGATCATTTCCAGTTAAATTCTTAAGTAAAAACGGCTTGTTCTTATTTAATGGTGAGTTGTTTAATCATAAAAGTAAATTTATTTAACTCTGTTTAGTTTATAACCGGGACCGTTGTATAATGTTGAGTGATATATTCAATTTACTTATCCATCAAATTAAAAATGACTGAAGTATCAATCCGTTTTGTATTAATAGTTTTACCATTCCCATTTCCACAGACACAAGATATTAATCGAAAGCGCAGTGAGAACTGGAAAGAAGATCTTAAAGAAAATAGCACGTATCACATTGGAGTAATCAGTTCATGGAAATATCGGTAAGCATTTAATTACATAATTGAAGAGCTTAGAGCATAAACATGTTTAGTGTAAAAAAAAACATGAGAAAAAGCTATATTTCTTTAAACTAAGTATTTTGTAAATTACAGTGTGCTTAAACTTGCTTATGCAATAAATATGTTTTATCACATGCTACGAAAAAAATGTGTAAAATTTAAATTAGTTTTTCTCAAAACTCCGTTTGCACTAAACATGTTAATGTCCTAAGCTCTTTCTTCATTGCAACTTCTTTAATTAAGTCGATCCTCGGGTTTTTTGTGTGAAGTATGTCTTTTTGACGAATTTTAATATAACATTGCAATGTAGAGCTCTATATATTATTTTTGAGCTAAAAACGCCTGTCATAAACCCAAAATTCTTTCGTGTCGAAAATCGCGTTTCCACATGCTGTTGTTTATATAATCTATTCCTTATATCATGCATCGTATAACGTGTATCGTACATCCAGTATTTTGTGTAGATCAGTTAATTTTTACATGTGTATATGTACTGTTTGTATATTGGTGTTTCAATAATAATTGTACCTGTATGTTTTATCACATACATTAAAAGGTTAACATACATTAATATCAAATAAAATATATGCCATTTATGTTTGTCTATGCTCTTTTACATATTAACACAGCGGTTGGCAGTATAAATACTATTTTAAAAGGTATTCTCTCTCTCTCTCTCTCTCTCTCTAGCTCTTTCCATTTCTCCCTTTTTTATATCATGTTTCCTCGATCCGATCCTTCTCTCTCTCTTTCTCTCGTTTATTCTCTCATTTTTTCACTGTTTCCCTATATCCCAATCTTTCTCTGATACTTTCTACGTGTCTTGTTTTATCTTCTGGCTGTATCTCTCTGTTCTATTTCGCAGTAACACCAGAATGTCTGCCGTTTACAATACATGGGGACAAGACGCAGCAAATCTAAACTTCTATGTCGGAGCAAGAAACGTGTCCTCCAATGATACAAAAGATGCGAGTGATGATACCATGTTGCCAATACGAGTTCTACCTGGTAGGTTAAGATGTCATCTTGACCTCTAAGTGATAATTGTGTATTAGATGAACGTTTAGATCAAACAGAAAACCAACGAAACAGTCCCTTTCAACTGTGTTTTAGTGTTTTCTTGTTTTCCGACCAAAATCATAATTCAACAAATAACTAAGACAAGGCAAATCGTATGAATATGTTCTCTTTTCACATTAAACCATATCGCATCTTATATGTCATTGCTATCCGGCATCAATATTGGTTGGATATAATAAATTTTGATCCAGGAATAATCAAGTTTTTATTCCTTTGTGGCCGTTTCGATTTGTTTATATTAACAATATCTCATTAGGTGTCAACGACTCGATATACCCTCCCCAGCTAAAGTCCTTCGCTATGCTTCAGTATTGGTGCGACAATTTACTGGAAGATTACCACTGGTTTATTCGGACAGATGATGATATTTATATGAAAATAGATCGACTTGATCATCTGTTATCTACGTTGGACTACAATGAAAAGGTAGGTTTATGAATTTAGTCGTTCAATTTCCATCGATTTTATTTATTATAATCGTTATTTAACTTAGATATTTGGAGATCTCAGAACCACTATATTATCATCGCCGGATTGTATTTTTGTTTTTATTATGATTATCAGATGGAAGACATCCCTATTTTTGCAGACGTCCGGGTCTATAGAGGCTTTTGTATTTGTTTTATTCTAATCTATATTACTTATATAGTCTAGTTGAACGTCAAACAAATAGATAATGAATGTTTTTTATATTCAATTTATCCATATTCTAGGTTACTTTAGAGTAACAGAGAGTAATTTTCAATTAATTGAAGAAGAACTTCATACATGTAAGTTTTCATCGATTGTTTTTTTTTTTATATATATTTTTTTTTCTTTTTTTTTATGGAACGGCACTTCAAATCAATAAACTAAAGATGACTTATTCAACTTCTATCTGTGTATTTTTTTTCAGTTATACATCGGAAGGCCTTTGTCAAAGAACCACACAAAACTAGGATTAGAGGGAAATTACTATTGTGTAGGTCCTACGGTGATTATAAGCCAAACGGCACTAAAAGGTGAGAAAGTGATTACTTTAATCTTAATTTCACCTGCATTTGCTAATGATTCGGTATGATTTGATGAACAGTTGCGATCAGTCTGTTTCGAATCATTTATTGACAATTGTCCCTCATCCAGGCGAGCAGCCGGAAAGCAAAAATAACTTAACTAAAATGTAGGACTGAAGGAGGAACGCAAACTAAATTTTCGGAATAGAATACTAACTTGTTCTTTAATTTTTTCTATGTTATAAAGAACAAAATGCATGCCCCCGGTTCGAGATATACTGGATCTGCATGAGTATATATATATTTTTTATATTCAGGTGGAGTCACTTGAGATCGATTTTATGATAAATGTTTTGTGAATATGTTACAAGTAGGGGAGAAACGAGAGAACCAGAACAGTTTGTTCTGGTTCTCTCGTCCCCCCCCCTCCCC
>LQRL01172419.1:22183-33484 GCA_001703475.1 Hydroides elegans
AGACAGGAACATATTAACTGATTAAAACTCATTAGCACTGCCTTTTCACACCCATTCGTGGTAAACTCGAAAATAGGCATGGAGTGATGTTGCATAACAACCCATGACAGTGTTCCTGTTCATGGCATGCAATCTTAATCGCGTCACCGAGTCCAAATTTGTCCACAGTGGAGCTACGAATCGTTCAAAATGAAACTCATGCATTGAATTTCTGAATTTAGTGTAAGCCCTGCTTATGGTGCAGTTAAGGAGTCGTGATATTAGAAGGTCCTATGTTTTCTACAAATTAAGCGGTGATAAACAGTGTGTTAACTCATTAAACGTATGTAACCGCAGCTGCAATTTATCCGGACTAGAATCGCGATTTGTAACCGGTATTCATTAATTTAAGATTTTCTGCTACTTTAGTTTTTAGGCCAAGAGTTATAAAGAGTCGAGACACCTATACGACGATGCACAGACTCTTAATGCGGGTATGGATATGGTTGTTTGAATATAGTTTAATCGGATGCCTCACCTTTATTATTTGCCTTTGAGGCATCACAAATGTTAATATCATCACTTAGTTTAACGTTTTTGAAAATTTCAAAATTGATCAAATTGATATTACACAATACTTAATCCGAACACGTGCCATGGGAAATTCGCAGCACACACAAATTAATCCGCGCCGCACATATCCACCGATTTGCTCACACCTAAAATCTGAAAGAAATATGTAAACGACCCTCATTACGCAATCTAAGCATATAACGACCCTACATCCCTTTAGTCCAAGACGTCATTGGTTAGCTCATAAGAACCCTTCCGCACAGGACACTCAAACATTCCCTGATAATCATAAGAATATCAAAATCGGCAAGAAAAATGTAAACGACCCTCTTTGCTCAGTTTAAGTCTATAACGACCCACGGCCCCCAAGCCCAGAAGGATCTATATATGCTCAAACCTCATGCGAAAGAAACTTTCTAGCAGTCTTCAAAAACTTAAAATCTGCAAAAATATGTAAAAGACCCTCTTTACTCGATCTAAACCTACACCGTCCATCAGTTTCTAAGTATTTAAGGAGAATTTACCTAGTTTACTTAGATCAAGAACCCCTCTAGAATCTACTTAATCCATAATCGCTCATTCACGATATCGCTTCGATATCATAACGAGTTCAAAATAACAATAGCCTAGGTTCCAATAAACAATACCCTCGCTTTCATGGGCAGATGAGTGAAAGGAAAGAGGAGCCGATGTTCAAACATGGAGAACAAATCACTCTTTGTCTATCTTCCTCATTTAATATTTATTTCGAAAATAAAATTTCAAAATGCCAAAGGGGGTCACCTGGCTATTACGTCATTGACGTCACTGAGTAGACATTGGAAATGGGGCGGGGTTTTTAAGTGCAAGTCATTATGACGTCATTTACGTCATAATAGCGCCTACAGTGATTTTTTATGACAGTTTTGGCATCGTGGGGGCATTCGGTTTGACAGTGATTTAATTGGCTATTAAGGATTTTTTGATAACGGGTTTCTCTGGGTTTTTTTTTATGATTTATTGGACTTTATGGCTGAGACAAAGGAATGGAAACGCCCACTTTTAGATTAAAGTTTTAAAGCATTGGGGAAGAAGGCGCAAGAAAATTTTTTTGGTAGCTCTTCGTTACAGAGACAATGAACGACGAACTTCAAAGCCCAGCCCTTTAAATACAGGAAATATTTTTAAACAATTCTCGTTTTTTTAACAACATTCTTACTCATCACCAAAAAATATTCAATAAACATAAGTAAATACTGCAGTCCAGAGCTTCGCAACGATATGAGCAAAATAGTGTTATTTTTTCAGGAAAAATATGCCCGTTATTTTTGACAGTTAAAAAAAAACTTTTATCATTTAATTTCGGCTGCAAATCATATTAAACTATGCATTCAAATGTACGTTAACGCCCTGTCCTACCAATTCACCTATGTTCAAAGCTTTTATATCAACCAACCAACATACATTTCCTGCTAAAAAGTGGTCGCAAAGTATTTTGCTAAGAGGAGATTTCAATGTCTCAATTTAAAGAAAAAATATTTTGAGACATTTTCCTTACATCTTACAACGACTTACATACACAGAAAAAGAGGCTTTAGAAAGTGGACAAATCTACAAGTCATAAGTCGCTAAGTGTTTGTTAATATTGGTTGCTTAGAAACACAATCTGAGAAAAATATAATTACTTTTTGTTGAAAGTAGCCACAATACAAGTTGAAAGTTAAAACATGATGACTTTTAGCCATTACTGTATATTTCATCAATGAAAAGCAAATATATTCATGTCACTTGCCCTTATATGTTAACACTCACTTTAAGTCGAAATATATTTTCTATCAAAATAAATCCAAAAGGTGACATTTTCACCTAAAGTGTCATAATATGAGAATTACAAGCAATTATATGTGTAACTACAGATAATTCCGAGTCATTTGAATGTCTTCAAATTTCAACTTGAAATAATTTGCGCATAGCTAAATACACATATTAATATCAGGGCAATTATTAAACTTCTTATGGACAGTTTACGCTCTGATAATAGGAAATGAAAGAAACGGTCAAAGTTTAAAAGGTTGTTTTAAATATAAGTTCAATTACATACAATCAAATAGAGAAACAGTCAAAAGTTCACCATGCTATTTCCAATATGCTTTAATTGCATATAATTAGACATTTTTGTTTTCAAAAGAGAAATTGAATGGACAACTTTTTGCTGAATTTTCAAAGTAAATTGTGTGTTTAGATACGAGAAGGGGAATGAGTTTTGGAAATAGTTTCTCTATGGGAATCATTACTAGAAGCACTTCATCCTTCCAAATATCCATATTTTTGTTCTTTAGAAAAAAAATGTAATGTCAGTTTTTTTGCAGTAAGGTTCGTATATAAAAAAAATGAAATGAATGGCTATGTGTATTGTTCCGAATCATCATTAGCAGTTTAATTTCATTCAAATCGTTTAATTCCTTATCAATTTGGCTTTATCCCTGAAATTAGGGTGGAAAGTTAACTTCTTATTTTTATTTTATTTTTTTTTTGATGCGCGGCTTTATAAAATAGGCGATGATTTTTATTAGTTTTTTAATGAACCTAGCAGCTCAATTTCAATTCCAATAATTCCCTGTGATTTCCATTAATTTCCCATCTCGAAGCCACACAATAGTTTCAATGAAAGTGACATATGCTATTAGTACTTTAACTGATCATTCACAGCCTCTAATTTAAAAATAGCCGCACATTGCATTGATGATAAAAAGGTAACATGAACAATATCTTGAATTCTTTCCCTTTTTATATAAATTTATTGTTGTCTCGATTTTTGAATTGCACTTTTCAATTCGTCACAGCACCAGAACACTCTAATTGATCAAACGCTTTATTGGTAGGCTAGCTCAAAAATCAAAGTCAAACTTTTTTTGAAAATTTGACAGAGGAGTCAGTTGATAAGGGACTAATTTATGTTTTATACTTGACCGAATAATTTGACATGAAATGGAGTTACAACCCTTTGCATTATCGTAGCGTGACATATAAAATTCGTCGGGACGGGTCTTTTTGAACTATTTTGGGTAGGGGTAGGGTCCAGTTTAAATGATTTGGCGACCAAAATCAAAACCTTTGTTTAATTCGAGCAAGCATGTGACAGATTCAAAATGGTTTGATTTCGAAGCGAACAAAGTTACAATATCTTTCAATATCAAAGCGAATCAAATCAACGTGAGTTTGACGTGAAAAAGGCCGCTTATTTTTGACGTCGTCGTGTGAACTTTAATTCGTTCTTCCGTGACATTATTTTGAATCGTTTCAATCAAATAGCGTATTTAAATGTGACATTTTTGGAAGGTGTAGTTGCTCATTATCAAGAATGATCACCTCATGACTTATACCGTTTCTAAGAAAATTATTTCCTTTAACCTGATCCTTATATAAAACAAATCATTCAATGTCCGAACTATTTGAAGTAAAGTTTCACTTAAGGTTTTGCTTTTTTATAATATCAATTTGTTTTTCAATTTTAATTTTCAATTTAATATCAATTTAGTTTTTCTCTAAATATTAATTTTTATTGGGCAATTGTACTGTTTTTTTTGTTTGTATTTAACATTAAATATATTAGAATCAATTTTTTTCTCAGCATATGTATTTGACAATCTTTTTCACATACCGGTAACTAAATAAACATTCATTTTCATTTGAAATAAGATTTTTTTCTTTAAACCGGGTTTCCAACCAAATAAATTTGTGACATATCCCGGAATAAAACGGCGTTATATACCGACTAGTTAAGTCGGATTATTTTATTCTCTAAATTTCTAAAAAGCCATATTTTTATACATCGTGACACCGTGTATTTCCTTTTTCCTCCGAAGAACACATATTATGATGATATTTGGTTTTATGATTTCAGTGCGTCAATATTTTGCTAGCAAAATCTGCTATTTGCTTTGATTTGAATGATAATGAATTTTTGAAGTTTGCATATCGAATATACAATTCATTTCAACTGATTAGCATTAAGAAAACACAAGGAATGACAAAAAGGACAAATGCTACTTGAAGAGGCCATTTTAAGGGCATAACAGAAGGATTTTCTCAAAATATCTTTTCATCCATTTTCAGCTCATTAGCTGTGAATAATTCACTCAAATATCGCAATGATTTTATTAATGATATCTTAAAATACACATGTACTTCAAACCGATTCGACCCTGAAATTCAATGTCTTTGATAACTCAAGATTCTGGTTTTCAATTTGGATTTTGAAAAACTATTTCAACATTAGAATTTTTATTCTGAAAAAAGGTGACCATGAAACTGGGTGTTGCTCCAATCCTAAAAAGAGACGTTATCTCGTCACGAAAACGTTGAGGTTTGCTGACAATCATTTTGAAAGAAAGGTTTGATATCATTAATATAGGGACACATGAATTCGAAAAAAAGTCATAATCAAAAGATTGAACTCTCTTGAACACGTCAAATTCAAGGTAATTCCCAAGGAACGGAAGATCCCTCTTTAAGGGATAATGCAAAAAAAAAGCCAGGTGCCTTGTCCCAGTCTTCTAGTGCCAAAAGGGCAGAAAATGACTTTGCAGAACAAAAAATAATTTAACCTCCGTCGACCCTTTGAATTGACAACCAACACCCTGCAATTAATATGTGCAAGCTCACAAAAATTAAAAGCTTGTGATATTTTGGTACAGCTTCCAATTTAACAGTGAGTAACTCTATGGGAACACAGAGAGTAAACAGACAGGTGGACAAAAATCAAGACTAGGAGCAAAATTAGGGATTCTTTATATCATATAATGCAAAAATGGATGAGGTTCAATACTGAGTTGCAGGCTTGGTCACACCTTTTTAATGACAAACTAGCAGCCCCACCAATTAGCAATAACACAATTAAAAATATAATAATTTTGCTGTTGAACCTGCAGTTACAAGGTTAGTTGTGAAAGGTTCTAGGACACAGAAACCACGAGCAGGTGTACATTATACACCAAAAACCAAGGATCTATGGGACGTTCCATTAGCACAAAAAGCTGTGCATCAGGACCGGCCCTTCGGCTAATTCAATTGAGATGACAACAGACACTTAGAGCAATTAGCAATGCCGAAATTCAAACAGCACAAAATATGACAATACATTTTTATCTCCAAAATCAAACAAATGATTGAGAAAATTAGTAAAGATCAATTTTTGTAAGGTTGTGAAAAGTTCTAGGACACAGAAACCACGAGCAGGTGTATACAACCAGGACCAGAAGCAAAAAGTGGGACCTTCCATTAGATAAAAAGCTTGGGATACAATACTGTTTATCAGGTCTGGACTCTTCGAGTTAATTCCTTTGAAATGATAACATACACCTAGAACAATTAGCAATGCTCAAAAATCAAACAATGCATTGAGAAAATTAGTTAAGATGATCTTTGGTCTCTGTGTAAATTTCTAGGACACATAGACCACAGGCAGGTGTACGGCTAGGAACCCTCAGGGCCAGGGCAAGAGGACCAACCTTGTGGTTGCCCGATCTCCCACATCAGACGGAAATCTTGATTACGGAGAATCTGGGCCAAAGGGGCTTAAATTACTCACTATAACTCATTTATTTAATAATCAGCTACGCCTTTTTGTTGGTTACTCATTTTTACTGATTTCTGTTTTGAGGTTGCCCGATCTTTAATATCAAATAGAATTTCTTCATTAGAGAGACGCTGGCTTATACTATTCAGGATGGCTAACGTGATATTTATTTTAAAAGTGATAGGTTACGCCTTTATGCATACATTCTACTCATTTTACTGATACAAGTATATATAAGGCAAAATGTATCGGGTAAAATACATTTTATCATGCGTAGGCCTATTCGTAACAGTTATGGAAGTAAACTTTTGGCAACATGTTCATAACTATTCATAAAAATGTAAAAATATATGTTTATAAACTTTAATTTGAGAATAGGCCAAAATATTTATCCCCATACATTTGGTTTTACTCAGAAAAAAAAAACAGTGCACAGGAAAAATGAATGTTACCGTAAGTCTCTTACAATGATGCTCTTCATTGCTGAACCTACACTGATCAATTTAACATCTGAATATAACCGTAACCAATTCAACATAAAACATCGTTTTCTTTATATCAAAGGCTATAATAATTTACTATTTTTGATTTCAAAACCGTTCAGTAATAATTCATCCCTAAAAAAATATGACATAATCTAATCATAAAAGTCCCTATGCCTTTTGTAATACATGTAATTAAAAGCCAGTTGTAATCTAATTTCTAAATGATGTCATAGAGGTCAGTAACATGAACTCAAAGCAGGTGCAGATCACAAAATTCTATTTTTCCCTGTTGCTTGAACATTCGGGTGTCCTTGTTGATAAATAAGGAGATGTTGCTCCTTGTGAAATTAGTTTGGAACTACCAAAATATTGGCTGTGAAATTTTATTTTTGGAAAATTTGAAAAATGACCTTGCAAAAGCAGGTGTTTCTCTTTTATTTATTAATTATTTGTTTCGATACCAAATTAATCCCATTGAAATCATATTCAAAAGTAGTTCAATGCATTTCATTTTGAGCATTTTGAGCAATTATACTTTAATTTTTATGAAGGATCTTAATCAATTATTTAGCGCTATTTATGCACGTCTATCATGCACTCAATCTATGTGTGAACAGTTGAAAAGTTAAAATTTAAAATATATAGCTATCCTCACTTAAATATTAATCAAAATACGACGTGTTTCTTGAACATATTTATTAAGTGACATTGGAAGAGGATTAATCATTTCAACAAATTACAAAAGGTTTCCTGGGCCCCCTACCAAAACCAAGTGTATCACAATTTGTTTAAAGGAACGTTTGAAATGCGCTTCCCAATGGTGAGTGCGTTACTCCAGGACCTTTTGACAAAACCAGGTGCATCACACCCTTTGCAACGTTTTAGAAACCCAGCGATACAACTCACCCAGGGTTCTTCACGTGCGCGTAGCAGGTTGTCACGAGTTCGCTATTAATTTTCGCAATGAATTTAGTTATGCCTCAATGAATATTTGTTATGTTGGTTATCTGTAGCTTTTTTTATATATACATTTTCAAAGCTTTATTTGGCTAGTTTTATTGTAAGTTGCAGGTTGTCACGAGTTCGCTATTAACTTTGCTTAACACATTTTAGTTTTTGGGTGAATGAATTTTGAAGCATCGACTCCTCATTAATTATTTCTTAAATCAATTATTTTGTGTTATTTATTCAATTTTTTTTTTGCTCCCTTTTTTACGATGATTATTTCTCGTAATGTCTTATGTCTGTCGTTTTTACTTCATCTGTCTTATGATACTCACCATAAGACATTTACGATTAGAGAACGACAATAAATAGTATTTTTTTCTGAAGTATTGAATATTGTCTTATAACAAAATTATACAGGGAAATAGATTAAATTGCGTATTCCAAAGAATTCATCACTTATTATATTGCGTAAATACACTAAATTGTATTCAATTTTCTCAGTTTCCTCAAATAAGCCTGCCGCTGTTTTACCTTTAGGAAATTCAATCATGCAATATAATTACTTTAGCCCAGAGCTCCAACACGACTTAGCAATGAAACAAAATCATATATTAACGGGCAGTTTTGATAACATTTTGGGACTGTATAATAAATCTTGAATGCAACTTCATTATGGTGGAATGCTTATTTCAATTTGGTTGTTTTCCAATCTCCATTTGTCCAATAAACTGGTCACAGCGGTGACTTATTATAGTCATTTTAACAAATTGGGGTGAGACTAGCAACCCGTTAATTTTTGGCCCTAGGATTTTGTGCAATTTTTGAAGCCCCCTGAGAGACCTAGGCAAATTATGACAGAGAGACAAATAATGGTCAAGGAAGATTTAAGTGTTGAGGGGATGGTTTAATTAATTTTCAGATGTCACCGGATTTTCTGTATTTAAAGAAATAAGAAGAAAAGGTTTGTCTTCGCGGAAACTGGTTAAGATTGTTTTCTATTATACAATGCAAATAACTTCGCTACAAACGTCTCCTATTAAAATTCAGCCTCCGTCCGATCCCGTACCAGAGGGTCCAGGAATCAAGGTATTGTCCTATTGTATAAATCATAGTTTATGCCTTTCTGATAATTTAAGTGCATTTGCTGAAACAAAAACGATTTTATATATGTTACAAAAGGACTGAACAGAGTTTTACTGCCCTGGCCTTTCCTGTGCTTATCATTTCTTCACTAAATATTTTTCAGACAAAATATGAGTTACTTTATGTTTCATTGCAGCAGGGAAAGTGCTCTAAAAGGCTTACCTCTCTCCCACCCGAGCCGCTTCCTACTCTTAGTCAGCAATCTTGACGCCCTTTTCTCTTCCTTCTGATGCAAGAATTCCTCAAGGGCCGATCCGGGCAGGTCCAGAAGACGCGTCAGGTGACTCTTGACCAATTCCTCAAATTTCTCCGGATTGCAACTGCGCAGTCGGGTGACTTCCGGGGGAAGCTGGTTGTGGGGGGAACGGGGGGAGGAGGTGGTGGAATTTTGTTTTGCTAGGAGGAATGGGGTTAGAGGGGTAGGGCGGTGAGGGGTTGAGGTGGAATGGGAAGGGGTCGGAGTGGATTTGGGGTTGAGATGGTTGGAATGGTGATGGGTATGCTGGGTCTTGGTGGTTGACCCAGCCATTTTGGGTGTTGAGGGTTGGTAAGGGGGTTTGGAATCAAATCAGGATGACTCTGCAAAAAATAAAAAGATAAGTTGGATTACATGTTGCATGAACATTATTTTGAAAAAAATATTTTGTACACGTGAACGGTATTATCTATATTCATGAAATCAAAGACCGAGTCTTAGCATGGTTTGGTGGACAGAATTGTGGGGGTGGGTAGGGTTAAGTGTACCCGGTACGTGAAACTGTGTTCGAGTTTTAAATATTTCATTCCTTTCATTTACATTCTTTCTGTCGTTTGACCCAAATTTAAATCTAGGTTACTATAAAACACGATTAAAAATTCAAGTAACATATTGCAAATAAGCTAAAAATCAAGCCATTAACCTCAATTCTGATTACAATGGGAAGAGCAAGTGACATATTTGGCGTCATAGCAGTTTCCCAAACCCGAAAACAACAACCCAAACAGCTCAAAATGCAATTAAAGGCGTAACGAAAAGGGGCAGCAAAATGAGAAATATATGGAAAGCGGAATTATTTTGAATCAACGCGTAATAATCACAGTGGTGATATGGTCATTAACAATATGGCTAAGTGATAAGTGATATCGGTTGGGCAGGAATACAGATGACCATTATATTGTAGTCGGTTGCTATGGTTTTGATAAAACAGTTGACACTATTTTAGAAAGATCTGAGTGGATACATATTTTTCCTTCCTTCCTCCGTCCGTCCTCTATATCTTTGTTTATGAAACCCAATTGACGTACTTATATAAGGATCCATCTACACCGAATAACATATAAATGTGTTTTTTCATATATATTAACGAATGCGTTCACAAAAGCGCTAACAGTCACTTCGAAATAAAAAAGATGCCCTAATCATTTGTTTTCCTATCAGTTTGTTGGGAAGATGTTACCCCAAAACCAATCATCACTTGGTTTCGAAAGTCGCGGCTCTATGATTCGGGTCAAAGGGATATAAGTACATATTATAACTTTTCGGCTCTCTTCAAATTGTTAGAAAATATTACCCCAAAATAACCCATCACTTAGTTTCGAAAGCCAAAGTTTCTGAAGGGGTCAAAGGGATGTCAACACCTGGGTAAGACAGTGACACATGAGCTGCCGAGTTACAGCTGTAAATCAATTTCAAAGTTTGGGTCGTAAAAGCAGTTTCCCAAAAAACGTCGGGCCGTGAGAATCCAGAAGTCAAAAAGTCAAATCAAATCTTAAATGCAAATTTTTAACCCATTAAAATTATAATTTTGATTTTAAAAAATATCTTAACATTTTTTTTTAAATATTTCCAGTATATTTGAATAGGGAATTTAAGTCTTGCACCACTCAAGGTGATGCATGTCTTTTGTGGAAATTGTATTAATGAAAACGAAACTGAAATGACACTAAAAATGTTTTTTTTTCTACTTTCTACTCATCAATTTGTGAAGAGTAAACTTCTAAATAACTCACGATTTCTCAGTGGTTTTTGAGAGATCCTATATTTATCACTCTCAAACAAGGATACTTATAAACTGGCTAAAGTTGACTTTTGAAATACTTATTACAGTGTGTTCAAATCTTGCGTTACACCCTGAAATTCCGCAATGGTTTGAAAAGTGATTTGTTAAAATTAATATGAAAATCGAATATACCAATTCAACTGCATTTCGGCTGTCACCACACTAAATTTCAAATATCGGAATTCGGGAAGTGGACAATTATAGCAATTAATCAGTCTTAAGCAAATGAGGGAGAAAGTGTGAGAAAACAGTCAAAAGGTTCGAAAGACAAATTCTTTTAAACACTAGAATTAATTCGAATCACATTAAATTTAAAGATATTTCGTTAAGTAATAAATCACCACACGATTGACCACCAGCTCGTGAGGAATTGACCAATCTGTAGAATGTGATGAAATGCTTTCAAATGTCTAAAGAGATGAGTCAAAATGAGGAAGGGCAATGAAAACGTCAGAAAGTCATTGTGATAATTAATCAGGGCAAGAGCTTATTGCTGAGGATGGGCCACTTTAACGGATTGCCGAAGCAGGGGATGGGGTGGGGAAGGGTTTTTGATTGGGGGGGGGGGGGAAGAAAA
>LQRL01172423.1:3968-16253 GCA_001703475.1 Hydroides elegans
AACCTTGGGCAGAGCTAATAGCGTCGGAAACCAAGCCGCGTTCTCCGCTTTCGGCGCTATCAGCAGGCATTTGACTTTCGGAGAAAGGGATAGTTTCCTCAGCACCTTTGTCATCAAGCACGTCGGTGGGTATGCGTACAGGATTTCTTCCGGCCAGTGCCATGACAGAGCGTCCTGTGCTATCGCCGAGGGATCCGGGCACGGAGACACATACCGCGGCAGCCGGTAATTCCACTAATTTGCGAATAGGTCTATTGCTGGCTTCCCCCACGGAGAAAGACTTATTATGCGCTGGAGGAGGGCGTTGGAGACTGTCCATTCCGACGGTACTATCTGATTTACTCTGGAGGCTAAGTCCGCTAACACATTGCATTGCCCCGCTATGTGTCTGGGAACCAGTGTAATTTCGTTTTCGAACGCTAGGAGGGCGATCTTCCTTGCCAACTTGGTTAGTGATTTCGAGCGCACTCCTCCCTCTTTCTTGATGTAGGCTACCGCTGTTGTGTTGTCTATCATGACACAGACGGCCTGTGAAAAATTGGGTACCTGCCTCTAGAGCAGGGAAGGTTAACAGGCTCACTGTGAGAGAGGAGTGGCGGACCCACCATGGCATTGCACACGAGTCTGGCCCAAACACCAGGGAAAAAGAGATGGGCTCTTCGACTGAGATCTTTGATCTAGTTTCGACTTTAACCTTTTTTAGATACCTGCATAATCATTCTGAGGGAACACAACATTTAATGACTTCCTGATTTTATCTTTCAAAGTGTGATATTTCCTTTCATTATTCAATCGAGGGGTGTGTGTTTTATTATACACAGGAAGAATAATCTATTGAAATACATGCATTTTGCTTCAAAAATGCAGCCAGCCTCGTTAGCTCAGTCAGAGCGTGAGACCAGCGTGAGTTTTTGCGTCATCTGCACTTAACAACGTTTCTTATAAATAATAGCTTATTCATTTATTGACCAAAAGGTCTAGAATTCAAACCATGACAAGATTAATTTATATTCTATATAAGATAAACATAATTTATTAATATTCACAAGAAAAATATGCTATTTCACTTCGATTAGAAATGCAGTTTGCTTACAATTTTAGAGATGCAAAGGGTCCGCGATTCGAAACTCAGTTAAGGCGTTACAAATAAAGCAATTGTGTATTCATACAGCTTTTATACTGTAACTGAGAAAAAAATTATAATTACGTTAACATTTATCCACCCAAATGTTTATTTTGATGATTAAAGATGTGCTTTTGAGACATATTTGGAATGTTTGCGAATCTGAGGCGGCAAAGTAGACATTAATTAACAATGGCAAATATCAACATATGTAATAAACAAATAAGCTTCGTGGTCCATATTTCTTAAAAAATACAAAAAAAACGAAAAATTTGGTGCCTTGAGCAGGACTCGAACGTGGGACCTCTAGCACCGCAGGCGTTCATGTAAGCCATTGGGCCACAGGAGCGCTCTTAGCAGTTGGGTTACTAATCAATATAGGGATAGTGGACGATAAGTCGAAAACTTGGCTGTAGTGTGGAAAAGCACACCCTTAGTTTTTTCTAATATGTTCTTAATACATGTATGCGATAAATGTATTTTACATTCAACCAGTCAACATTTTTGGTGTCATTATGTGTTGTCATTTTGGTTTTCATCATGATTCATTAATGGTTAAATAAACAGTATCGATGATGCTTTATAAAATCTAATCATTGAACATATTAAATACAGTTGAGTTAAGAATCAATACAGTTAAATTACTATTTTTAAGATGATAAATGAATAGAATAAGTGAGTTTGTTCATTTTGCTTAAATGACTCGAGTTAATACACATGAAATCATGATAATTATTTTTGATATAATTAGGATGTAATTCGTTTAAAAGTAGCTGAGATTACTTGATATGTCGGAAGTATCTCAAATAGTAATACATTATTATTATAACTTATATATACATAATTACTTTTTACTTAATTTCTTGTAAAATTGTATTTGTCAATTTATTTTTAAACTGAGGGCACAATGGACATATATAAGATGTTTAGATATGAAAATAAATGAATTTGGTGACGCTGATATCTTTATTTTATAAGACTCTATACACATATGACAATGTACTACAAATTTTACATGAGGCAGACTACTGAGCATGATAGAGCATATTATATTCGGCAACATGTACCCATATGATATTCCTTCCTTGATTATTATATAAAATTGTAAAATTTGTTTTGTGTGTCGTCCGTTGTCGAATTTACTTTGTCCTTCGCCGTCGTGTTAGCGTGAAGTAGAGGTCTATAGGATTCAATGGTATCCATTCACCACTATAACTAATTATTTATCTACCAAAACTGTTTTATACATTTGAGGAGATTATAAGACCAATGAACGATATCCGTATGTCTGTCTGTCCGTCGACATCCTTGGACACTATTTTGTATGGACGAGATCTCAACAATCCCTGTATTGATTTCTTGTTTTGGCATATACAAAGTAAATATATTGGATCTGTGTATATTCAATCTATTTGTGGTTTTTGTCACACGTTGGAAGCTTGACGAATTTCCTAAATAATCTTAATAAGCGTGATGCTGATGGGGTTTGTTTGGACGAGATCTCAGCCATCCCTTGATGGATATTATTTTGCTTCGGTATATAGTACGAGCATGTATAGGAGCTGTCGATATATGCATTTTTATTTTGTCTTTTTGTGTATCATTAAAAGTCATTTTATATAATATATTAGTTTAAATGCAATTACTGATTTACTTTTGCACATGTAAAATCTCGGATGTTCTTCTGTTGATTTTTGTTTTTCGTTATGATATGACAATACCACATATTGGAATTTGGAGGGTTCATTGTTTGGGTATTAGATAACTTGGCTGTTTTTCGATGAAGTCGTTAATGATTAAATTATATTATATATATATTAAAATGTGCAACCGCGCTTGAAGTAACAGACGACTTAATAAGTTTCAGTAGCCTACTTGTTTCAAACAATTAATTTTAATGTCATGTCATAGTACTGCATTTTGTTGCGAAAACTTAACGCAATAAAATCATGTTTTACTCAAGATATGATGGTCTACCTCACTGTCCTGATAGAAGGATAATATAAATTGCAGTAAGTATGATGCTTCATTCATCCTTAAATACGATTTGTAAGAATTTTTTATTACTTTGCCGAAATAATTTTATCAGAACTATAAGCCAATAAGACCAGTTTTCATATGCAAACTGGGCTGTTGATTTCAAATTTTAAGAAAATAATGTTCAAATTGCTAAAGGCATATTTCATTTTCCTATATAATACTCAGTTTGTCGAGGTCTAGGATGGATGATGTCAAAACGGACAGTGCATTTCTTCTAATAGGTGAGAGGGCCAAGAAAATTGCAAGGATGGAACTGATGAATCGTTTCCCAGTGTAAGTAAATTTAAAAGCAAACTTTTTTTCCAAAATAATATGTTTAGTTTTGTAAATTCATGCCAGCAATAAATATGCATTTTGTAAGGAAATCATTCACAGAATGAACATTGAATCACATTTTTATCTTTAAAGACCAGTTACTCAAATAATTTTGTGATTTCATGTCAAAAAAATATTTATAAACTTATCAGATTTAAATAATTTATTATTACAATTTCATTATAATTATATGTTCAAATAATTTAATTTAACAAACCATCAAAAGTAAAATTAGAATCACTAGAAAAAACTACATATTATTTAGTTATGAAAGTAAAGTTACACTAATATTACCTAATTGATCTATATTTCATTTCATGATTTTGGAACATGTTTCTTCAGTCATTGCCGCCATAGATTTTTTGCGTGCTCTGATTGTTGGACTCATATTGACGTTTTGTGCCATACAAAGAAGAAAGGCATCAGAAATTTAAGGAAAAATTCAATGAAGATACTTGAACATAAGAAAATGCACAGTCTTGTAGACGAAATGTCATCACATAACATGTACAAATATATCAAAATCAGTCATTTGATTAAATAAAATCTAACAAAATTATGACCGTTACTAACTTTATTATTCTATTACATGGTCTTATAAATATTGACATAGATTTAAGCTTAAAAAGGAGAAGCGAATGAGAAATAGAAATATCATGGATTATAACTGCCGTTGATAATTGCTAATGCAAGTGTTAATAGAGCATCAAGTTTATTGATTAAAGTTAAGTATTCCACTCTGTATTGATAAATATAATCTAGCCTTACTATTCATATTGAAAAAATGAATTGTTGACAGTCTTGTTCAAACTCTTATTGTAAATGTATATTTAAATGCATTGATATCATAATCAAGATGCAGTGAAATTTATTGATATTTTGAAATTATGAATAATTTTTGTGTTAATTTACATTCAATATAATTAACATAAGCATATATTTATTTAATAATCAAAGTATATAATAAACATTTTACTTCAAATCGATTTTGACATATTTATATTCTTTCCTTATCTAACTTTTTCCTCAATCAATTATGCTGTCCTCTACCCCTACATATTTTGATGTTCAAAAACATTTTTGGTCAGATTTAGTAAGGTAAAGCAAAGTATTAGATGATCGATTAGAACTCTCAGCTCATATCCTAAATGTCATGATTGGCATTTTACCTATGTGTTTTCTGAAAATATATTAGGCGTTCGCAGAACTTGAATTGACAATAATCAAACAAAGTTTCTAGCTTTATTATAACAAAGTAGCAATATAGAAAACCCACATGCTACCGGTTAATCAAAAATAATTACAACAAGGCTCTGTCCGATTATTGCAAACATGCAACTATCATATTCATTCGAATATATACGCTATGACTAGTGCATTCTAGGTATGATGCAGGTGCTGATAAGGTCGCCAGACACGTATGAACAATACCCGTATAATATTGTTTCGGTGAACACGAAATAACTTGCTTACTCATAACGTATTCGTTTCATAAATCAAACTGGTTAACGAATATTTGACACAACACACCTCATGAAAATGGCGGATAAAAAGTGTAATAACAATTGTATCCTATTGTCAATGATATAGATATTAGCTATGCTTAGAATAGAAACTGTTGTTCAAATAAACAATGATGTGTATAGGCATGTAAGCAGTACATATATTGTAAAGCGGCTTGTTTTTTTTTAAATTATTGCTCTCCTACATCTCGTATAAAGATAATTAATTATCAAAAATGTATTTAAATAACAATTAACATATTTGATGACAAGCATCGTTTTACTTTTCATTGACAAATATGGATTATACAGAAACATTGTATGTCTTGTTTAGCTATGTTTCAAATTCATATAATAAGAACATCTCAAAACACATATATGATTAATGCATGGTTTTTGAAAAATTAATCTTATCTGTTGCCTATTTTCATGGATATATTTAAGATAATTGCGCGGGGTTTATTTGCAATAGTGACTGCAGCTTATCTTTGTAATGGTAAGATATATTGAATCTTTAATTTTTATTAAAGGAATGCTTTGATAGCTCAATAAATCTTAAGGTTATTTAGTAACAATCATTGATTATTCCTTCCTATTGAAAGATATATTGACATTTTTGTGTATCATTGTGCAATTATGTATAATTATACAGCAAGATTGCTATTCGAGGTGAAAAAAAGTTTTAACAAAATTAATGTGAATGCATACCGTTTACATACGTCTAAAAAAGTTGGTAACTGATTAAAAAACATTTTATTTTAGAGTTAAATTTAATGAGTAATATCGAAATTAAGCATGCATCAATATATTTGTTTCATCTGGTCAGTCATATTCTAAATTCGGACTTTTATTCCTTGAATTCTACAGTAATCTCTCCCGATGATAAGAATGAGCCAATTCGCGTGTAGTTCAAAATAGTTTGCACCAATTAAATTGTATCACACATCCTCAGTCTTCTTTTATTTTAAAATCGGTATGTTGTTTTTATGCAACAGGGCACTGCAGCCCAACGGCAGGTCCTTATGGAGGTCTCGGAGGTAGCACTTTCAACGCATCAACGCCGGCTGCTAGAATAGCTCAGTTTCAAATTTGTCAATCGCAGTGGTCAGATTTCAAGGACATAGTTGCTGGCTTTGATTTGTACTTGAATGACGGTTCCAACTATAGTATAGGATGCCGCAATAGGGGCTTGGTCTATCCATTAGTGACACTTGTCAAGTCAGAAAGAATCACACAAGTAGATATTTATGTGAACAAAAGCAACGCTAAACAAATTACACTTGTGGAGGGACTGACTTTTAAGCCAAGTGCAGGGTCCATATATGGACCTTATGGGGTTTTATCAGGCAATCACTCAACTAGTAGAGGATATAGACTAACTGGAATGTATGGTCGAAAAGGAGTAGCCCTTGACCAAATCAACCTATTGTGGGAATACCCTACTTGTAAGTCATTGAAATGTAGCAACGCATATGTTTTCGTAGCATCATGATTTTAGCTAAATTTGTCTTGATAGTTCCACATTTCCAAAATGTATCTATAACCAATACGTCTATGCTACTATTATATTACAAAGAAAATCATACTCTTTCTTACCTCTTGTTGAAGACGATTTTATACATTTTGGCTTTTAGTGGCTGTCAGTCGAGAGGAATTCCTTTGTAACCATGGCTGCATGCGTATACCACTAAGTGCACGTTGTGACGATGTAAACGATTGTTACGATGGTAGCGATGAAGCAAATTGTGGTAGGCGTGTGGGTTGCGATGTTCTAAGAAAGCTACATAATTGTATCAAAGGGAAAGCAACGATTGACTACACAAAGTGCATGTAAAGAGAATTTAGAAAACATGACGGTGGGAAAGATGGCTATTTCCAAGCAAATATTTAAAAAAAACTATTATCACATTTTTATTAAGTATGCTGTTTGTATCAAAATAAAAGTAATATTTGTTCGAATTCCATTTTAGTGCCATGTGATGAAGATGTCTTCCACTGTGAAAACAAAACACAGTGCATTCCGTTCAACTCAAGATGCGACGGCCTGATTCATTGTAAAGATGAAAGTGACGAGCGAAATTGCAGTAAGTATTTCAGAGAGATAGTTCCAAATACATATAGTTAAGAAAAGTATGTTGCACTTAAATATATTTCATCCAATACCTGAAAAAAGCCATTCGTTTCTTTGAAAAAATGTTTCTTCATAATTCATATCCATCTTACTCTCAGCAATATCTTGCCTCTAAACCGTACCGAGTAGCATACAGTGCAAATGTTTACCTAGTTCCTATCTCAGTATTTTTTTACGAAATTTCCTTAATATATATAACCTTTTTTCTTATAACTCGATACGTCAAAATATTATTATCGTAATATTCTATAAGTGTGAAGGTTCTTAAAATAATTATGACTGGATTATAAGTTTGATAACTTATTGGTTAAGTGTTTCACAGTGCCTAGCAGTGGATATTTCTTAAATTTGGTATTTGTAATCGTATGTATTCAAATAATAGAGCAAATATAAGTTTATTCGATTTGTTTGTAAGGCTACTCCGTTTGTCCAGTTCCAAAATGGTTTAGATGTAACACCGGTCAATGCATTGCTTGGTACAATAGGTGTGATGGTCAAAATAACTGCTTTGATGGCTCTGATGAACTGTTTTGGCACTGTAAGTATGGATTTTATTATTTGCTTTCATTTTATATCATACAATTGAACACTAGCATGTTTGAATATTACCAAACTCGATTCGATGTTCAATGGTGTGATTATTTCAATCTAATGGTTGAAAATAATTTGTCTGTCTGTCACTTTCAACCCAAAAGAGTTACTTCATAGGATTAATTATTAATTTCATGATATCGCTAAACTTCAATGACTTATGTTGACTTTACGGTAGCCATATTTAACTATGTTGATAAAAAAGAGCTTGACGCAACAATCATATGTTTGAAGTGTATATATTTATAATTAGCAAAAGAAATGCTGGTAATATACTTAATGCTACAATTGTAATTTATTCACGAAATCATAGAAACAAACATTTTTAGTAATCAATGTTTTAATTTAGGTCTCCCGAGCAAAAATACTCAACTTGCTTCAGTAATCGCCATTGCCGTTTTCATTGGCTGTTTGACTTTCGGAATATTGTTAATATTGTATCTTACACAAAAGAAGAAAATCAGATCTCATCCGCCAACTCACCCTAAGAACAGTGATTATGTATACAAGGAAGCAACATCTAAGAAAAGGATGTTTGTTTATAGTATTTATGATGAAATCGAAATATGCGATAGATGTTAATCATTGTTTTTTTTTGGGAAAATCTAATGATTCGAAGTGAAGTTGTATGTCAAAACCACCAAGGATTATTTTATAGATAAGAATGATAAGGGAGCTTATATTTAGTTAAGAATTAACACATGTAAGAAAAATATAGTTCGGTAGGACTTGTATAGCCATAATCTTCAATATATTAAAATCAAAGGCGAGCTATGGCAATTTTTTCATTCATTATCATTCATGAATGCCGGGCATAGACATTTCCCACAAGCAAATAAAGCAATGTTTGATGACAGGTATTAAATGAAAAGAGCCAATTGCTTAAGTTAATTGCCGGTAATCTAATAACAATTCAACGCCTTTGACTGTTGAAATAATTTCAATATTTTGTATTACTATCGAATCTTATTTAAATTTTGATAAAATCAAGAGACGTATCAAGATAACGGGATGAATATAATGTGGCGATTTTGTCATATAGTTAAGTATGAGAAAGGGATAAGTGTTTTATCATCTATGCATGTGCATCAGATCTAGATAAACATAGGAGAAATGATTTCCTAAGCCAAATAATATTAATTCAAATCTCGATTAGACCTATATTTTATTAAATAATAATTTGCAAATGCTAAACACAATTCTATTACCAATCGTTTCGTTTATAAGGCAATAATATATTTTTTTAAAATCAATATGTTAATTATTTATTATAATATAATTTAATCATTACCCATTAGACTCAAAATCTTAGAGCACTCCATGAGGTGTTCGTCAAAACAGTAGTATAGTTTGTACGGTAATAACAAAATTTAAAACCAATATCTTAGAGGGTTATAAGCATAACCTATTAGACTCAAAATCGAGGAGCTCTCAACGAGGTGTTCCTAAAAAATGTGTTCCGTTTCAAAATTGATTTTACTACATAAATTCGAAAAATGCGCACCAGGTACAAGAATTTAAAGAACAGCTTTTCCAATTGTTTTGTATTTTTCATAAATTCATTCGAAGGTTTAATTTTGTTCTTATTTAGTGATATGTAGCTAAGCATTCTATATTGATATACATTTAAAATTTGGAAGTTTAAAAACAAATTTTAAACAAATGTATCGATTTTCATTTTTCACAAAAGGTGTTTCTTTTCTGATCCAAGCTACCTATATAACACAATGAGGTCAGTTAGCCACAAAAATATGAACACTTTAATTGGTAAACATAGAGTTTCTAAAATACATTATTCATTACATATTCCAATATATCAAGTGATGTTAAGCTAAATAAACACTTTAGAAACAAATTGGTCGTGGGATGCTCTTCAAAATCACATTGTAACGACGCTGTTATCGGTTATCTTTTAAAAATGTGTTGGAAATGCACAATTTTTGTCAGACTTTGGGCAAAACCTGCAGCCAATTGAAGGGATCCGTGCAACAATGTATTCAGTCGACTTAACATATTTCACCGAAATGCATTGCAACGTGTCTTATGATTATATATCTACGTTATATACTCAAGGAATGAAATAAATGCGATCATAATCATTTCATACTTCGGTCACTTGCCATTCCTTATATAAATGACCCATTAAAAATAAATGCAATACCTTGTTTCTTAAAATGTCGATTTCAGACTTAACACAATGTTGCGAGGAGCCCTTCAATTATAAAAACAAATTAGATAAATAAATAATGACTAGGTAAAATTTGTTAATCTTCAATAAAAACAAATCTTAACATTTTCAGGGGAGCTAGGGAACACTCTTTGCTAGGAACAATCCATTGGCTGATCTTCGCCCTTCAAAGCGAATTTACGATATACCCAGTGACTAGGGTATACTAGTGATACATTGGCTGCCTTTGCGACCATTTTAACCAGTTGTGATTACATAACAAACGCCCAGAAACACAGCTCCTCATTTTATGCGATATGCATTCATATGCATTTGTGTTAAATAATGACGTTTTCTAACTCGGTATAACTGAGATGCTTTAAAGATATGAAAATTATAAAATCACTGTTGGTAAGCCAAGTCCTTCTAGTTTCTGATCATATAATTTTAATTTGATTATTATATGCTAAACTTGCTAAATTAAGGCGTCAAACTAACCCATCCTCCTTCTGTCAATATACCTCTAACAGCGTTTTGACATAGACTGTGGGAAAATAGCCCTTTCTTTGATTTCTTTTTAATCTCCCCAAGACTAGCGACATTGTCACTAAAATGCTCATAGGACATTTTGAGCACATTCGCGTTGCATAACTCTGGATGTGCATTAAGGTATGGTTTTACATTTAGTGATGACATAATCAGGATTTGAACATGCCGCTCTGACCAAATAGTTTTACTTAAAGTGGTGGAGGCAAAATAAGAAGCAACATAACAATCCTCTCTCATAAATGCTTTCACGCAAGGAAATCTTAGCTTTTAAATGGTTTTCTTACATCAAACTAAAAAAGGGGTTTTTCAAATGATTGATCGATCAACCATTTAATCGCTAATGTAAAAGCCCCTACCTAGAATGCTCGAGTACCGAAAGAGTAGGCACACCGAAATGCCCCATTTGGCTATGACCCACAAATATTTATTTTAGTTTTCGGGAGCTAATTCGCTGGTTTTTGGCCAGTATAATTATCCAGTTTTGACGGAAGTGAAAAGCGTTAAAAAGATGGTAAGATAAATAAACGTAATTTCTATGGTTTTAATGTGTCTTTTAACAATTAACATTAAAATATTAAATATGTTATATATTTATGATACATATTCCTTTAATATGGTGTTTCTCGTTGTAGGCGGACTTTTTAAAAGGCCTGCCGAGTTATGACAAACAAAATTTTACGAGATTCCAAGTAGATTCAAGTCCCAAAACAACCGTAAGTATAATTTACTTTTTATCATTGTTTCTATTTGGTAAAACAATATGTTTCTATTATGAGTGTTTATCATTACAATTCATTAATATGACGGGCAAAGTATGTTCAAGTCATTATGATTCTCGCAAATTTTCGAGAGATGACTTGTCGATTATTTGAATTGAGTACATTCCCTATTTTTATCATTATGTCATGACCGAATTAAAGAGCAATCCTTTAAAATGTCACTAGATACTCGTATACTTAATCAACAACCCACAAGCTTATTTCTATAACTTGTGTGATTTCATCTAAAGGGTCTTTTCTCAGTGTATCTCCTGACCGAAAAATGTTTGTATCAATCGATTTTCTCCTCGGCAGAGGACCGGGGTGTATATTACACCTGTGACCCTAAGTTGAAACACTTTTTTAGTAAAATTTCAATTTACTCTTTTATTAAGTTTCCAATCGAATTGAACTTTTTGGAAACGAAAGCTATACTGAATTGTAATATATCATGTTAATGGTTGTTATATTCAATGCTTGTGCTTAAAAATATTCACTTTTAAGAAGACGTTTCAACTTAGGCACATTGTGCCTAATTTGAAACACTTTTATTCATTGTGCCTTATTTGGAACATTTCACAAACAAATTTCCTATTTTGTTTACATCCTCCTAAAGTTATGTTGTTCCTCTCTTTAATTATGCATTTAATATGCTTACATGATCATTTGACAACATTTAACCTTGATTTGAAATGTCTTTAGTTTTACTGTGCAGCTAAGTAAACGCAAAATAATCAAGGCATACATCAAAATCTTGTTCTTTCTTTAAAACGGAATATGCACGAACAAGTCATAAATTCTTAATTTATATTCATAAATTGTATTTTTTACAATATTTATTTGATGTTTTCAGAACAATTTGACCTAATTTTGATGATCTGGAGCGACTTTATTAAAAAGTGTTTCAAATTAGGACCTGTTTCAAATTAGGCACAAAGGTGTACACCTCATTGTGGGCACAATCAAACCTTCAATTCTTCACACATCACAATGCTATATAGAATAAAGTTTGGGGACTCATTTACTGGTTGAGCTAATGAACATACCCAATCGTTCAATACTTTACGGTATCGGAAAGAACTCTCCCATGACCCCCCCCCCCCCCCCCG
>LQRL01172426.1:4776-19171 GCA_001703475.1 Hydroides elegans
AAATTGTATGAACCCTGAATATAGCAAAATTAAACAAATGGTTTGGTGTATAGTTTTATTCAAATGCATTGAATAATCATATTTATAAAAACGAGAATATACGGGAATGTATAATATTGAATATTATAATATATGCCGAAATTATGTAGATCCATATATTTATTGAAACCTGCAGTGCAGATAAAACTTACGAACAATCATATAAAAAGTATTTAATGTTTGGTATAAGATAAAAGGAAGTTAGGCACATGTTAATTTGCATTATAATATTTTATACTATTTGCTTGTTTTTGATAGTGTTATGAGCGTAGAAAGTAGATAAATGAATATAGCACCACTATAGTCATATTGTTGTTGGATTGTTATACATTGTAATATCGTTCTACACATTTTATCATATGTTGACATAAATTTATTAACTTTTTACTTTATGGTAAATGTTCGATTTTATTTGTTTATGTCTATTGGAAGCGGTGGTTAAAGTTAAATTTGGCTTACCGGGGGTAATTAAATTATTCCCTACAACATGCAGGGTCAGAAGCCCCGGACTTACCTAACAGTAACTTTATAGTTTACATTGTGTTTGTGAACTCTTTCGATTGTGAAGCTAAACTTAGATTCTAGCGCTAACTAGAACCAGCCACCTACTATATCATGTAAATAGGTCGTGGACGTACCTATTTTTCAGAACGTCCGGGTTGATAGGAATTACTCTATTACCCCGAACGCCCTGAATATTGGGACGCCTTCTATCTCATAAATGTTCGCTGTTCTGTTTAATTGGGTGCCATTCAGGACCCATATTCGCTGCTCACCTTAACCTTAACCTTACCCTTAAAATCGACGTATAAGTTCGGGGAAAATTGTACATTTAATGTTAAGGTTGAAGCGGAAAATATGGGTCCTGCTCACTGTGTAACACTATACGTGCGAGTTCAACGAAACGGGTATGTACAGAAATTGCACGTCGTCAAATAGCGGATCAGTGTTTCTTTTTCTCGTTATATATATGGGATGATTTCATATTGTGTTATCGCTGCTGCGTAAAGCGTTCTCTGATGCTTTGTATTTAGAGGTCTGTATCATTTGCCATATTCTCACAATCGATAAAGATGCATAAGTTTTAAAACCCATTTTTTTAGGCTCCAGCATTAACGTTAGTTTTCTGTTGGTAACAGCATTATAAATAAAACGATTTTTGAGTTATATTTTAAGTGTGCGAGGGGATGCATGTTTATTGATAATAATAGTGCAATGTAATTGGGGATTTTGTCTGTTTTTACAACAAAAAAAAAGTGGGGAAATAAGCTTATTTATATTTACCTGCACAGTTAAGTCTGATATCAAATATTATATTTAGTTAAAAATATATATGAAAATATCGTCTTTTAAGGTATATCGTTACGAAAACACGCAGTAATAACCTGTCTAGCTAATGGTATTTTATTTTTGTCTAATGCAGTGAATGTATTTATCTGGCAGTCGAACTATGATTGATAGAATTCTAGCTTCCTGTTGATTAATATACTACATCTATATCCTATTGTATATGTTATTCTTTTTACAATGTAAGGTTCTTTCCGTTGTTACTGATTTTTTTTCACTAGTTAAAGGTGCTGAATTTGCTAAATAAATGCAAGCAAAAGTGAACTTTTTCATTCTTTTATACCTCATGCAAAGAAGGGATATTAAGCTCAGGTTGTCGGTCAATCTATCTGTCAACGTTATAAAACATATAATGCATATTGCCCACGACAATAAGCACTCGTAATAAAAATTACCGTCGTGAAAAAATACTATATCTTAAATTTTATGTTCACGAAAGATCATTAGATGCTATATTACGAAGAACACACAATCATTTTTGTAGCATATTGGTAGAACACTCTTTTGGTTGCTGAAGATCAGACGTGTGCTCTGATACTGAAACACGGGTTCGGTTCCTGTGCAGAAAAAAAGAAAACAAATGACCCATTGCTATTTTCGTTTTGGATCCAATAAGCTAGTGCGAAATCTTGAAGAGATACAAACGTGTAATATTGCTGCGTATGCTTACATTTAACTGAGAGTAAGTAATTACATCAATGAAAAACCATATTCAAGAACCATAAAAACCTTAACAGTAAGACAGATATGCATATTAGGAGAGTATCCCACGAGCTGTTCCTCACAAAGGTGTTCCCCAGCAAATCCCAGCTGGCTTGGAGATTTTGAGGACATTCTTTCTAGCTTGGAGATTTAAGCAGTTTGAGGAACACCTTTTTGATAATTTCTTTATTTTGTTATCATCAATGAGAATAATTAATTGGAAATTGATTGTAATTGCTTGCAATAGTCTTATAACCTGTTATTTGTTATTAATGATAGGTGATTTAGATTTATTCAACAGTTGGAAATTTGCAAAAGGTGTTCCTTTTCTGCTCCAAGCTGGCTAGAAAAGGAGGATCAGCTCAGCTGGCTTGGAAAAAATGAACACCTTTTTGCAAAATTATATTTTTCAAAAAGGAGTATTTTATTGTTATTCGTCTTTGTGAAGTCGATCGTTTTAGATGATTTAATCAACTTTTTGAAAAATGTGTCGTGGGGTGCCCTTCATATTAAATATAGTGAACATCTTGCAGTCCTACCCATTCTGCCAGATCCTGCCCGTAACATATAAGACACAGACGGTGCTCTTTTAAAATCATGATTAAAAAAATGATTACTTAAACTATTAAAGGATTCCATGAAATACGGTGCTTACTAAATTTAGTATTTTGTTAGCGAGAGATTTAAATTGGATATCATGATTCATTTTCCATGGAATACGACAAAATCGAACATTAGTATAAATCTTAAGCTATATTTCGGCGAGAAAGCCTTTTGGGAACCCGCCATTTGAAAGAAGATGTAAATGATGTTTGACGGTGAAATTCTCAAAAAAGAAAAAAAAAAGAAAAAAGACAAATACATTTTGTCCGTTATGCACGGACCCCTTAAATGATGTTTACAGATTCCACACCCGTCACCATCCTGTAACCGATTGTACATGTCACGCCTATTAAATTGTTCATACACTTCTTTGAGTATTTCATAAGTAATTTATTCGCTGGCAGTAAAATTAAATTTCCATGATGTCTATGGTCACGAAAAACAGTAAATATAGAAGGGCATCCCACGATACATTTTTCAAAAAGTGGTTGAATCACCTTAAAACAACTTTGCTTAACCAAACAACAACAAAATAGTCCTTTTTAAACATTTAAATTTTCCAAAAAGGTGTTCATTTTTCTAAGCCAGCAAAGCTGTTCGTCCTCTTCTAGCCAGCTTGGAACAGAAAAGGAACACCTTTTGCAAAAATGAAACCGTTGAACTAAATCCTCTTTCATTAATAACAACAAACAGATAATAAGACAGTTTCAAGCAATTACGGTCAATTTGCAATTAATTATTCTCATTAATTATCGCAAAATAAAGAAATTATCAAAAAGGTGTTCCTCAAACTGCTAAAATCTCCAAGCTAGAACGAATTTCGAAATCTCCAAGCCAGCTGGGATTTGCTGGGGAACACCTTTTGTGAGGAACAGCTCGTGAGGTACTCTTCAATATAAGCAGTCATCTTGCCAACGAACAGACGATGATCGCTTGTGGTGGTGGATCATGACTCAAACAAATAGTGGTCGATGTGTTCCTTAACATATTTAGGACAAAATATCATGTAAGTCAATGAAAATAGACACTTCTATTTGAAATTATATAAGAAAATACTTATCTTATATCTCATAAATACAATAGAACCTTGATAAACCGGACACCTCGGGACCGACAAAAGCAACTCTTTTTAGTGGTTCTCGGTTTATTGTATAAGATATAATGTATAAAGAGTGTATGGCAAATTGGGTCTTTACATAATGGAAGGGCACCCCACGACATTTTTTCCCAAAAATTTGATAAATCACCCCATAACAATCTTACAAAGACGAACATCAATAAAATTATACTTTTTAAATATTACCATTTTGCCAAGAGTTGTTCATTTTTTCCAAGCCAGCTGAGGTGTTCCTCCTTTTCTAGCCAGCATGGATCAGAAAAATAACACCTTTTGCAAACAATTAATGTTGTATATAACTACATCTAAATAACCTGTCATAAATAACAAATATCAAGTAATATGACGCTCGCAAGCAATAACAATCTATTTGCAATTAATAACTTTCAATAAAAATCCAAAATAAAGAAATTATTATCAAAACAGATGTTCTCTAAGATAGCAAGAAATTCCTCAAAATCTCCAAGCCAGCTGAGATTTGCTGGGGAACACCCTTTGTGAGGAACTGCTCGTGAGGTGCTCTTCATAGTGGTTGGGTAAACGTTTTCATTATTTGTATGCCCATTTTATCAATTTAGCGCCCCAAAAACTTGATATAAAGTTTCCAGTAAATCCATCATTAATTGGGATAATCATTAAATTAAAATAACATATGTTTTGGATAAACATCCATAAAATTTTTGTAACATGCAAGGAAGCTATAGCTGAAATAAAATCATAGAATGATTTTGTCACGAATTTCTCAAGTGCGCTCCACGAAACCACGATCTCCGGGTTTTAGGAATACGGATATAAAACCAAAATCAATTTTGAAAACGATTTCAGCTCTCATATTTGATAACCATTCACGGACGCCCGTATTTGCTAATATGTCTCAATTTGACATCACAATTGCTCAATAATAAGCATCAAGTTGGTTGAGTTTTGAAAAGAAACATGATTTCTTTCGATAAAACGCTTTCTATTTTTTTTTTCAATATCACCTCATACCTCTTTTTTTTAATATATATATAATTGGTTCGTATAAAAGAGGAGGACCACGAGCGAAATGACTATTCCTGAGCATTGTATGAGCAAAGTTCAAAGATGAAGTTCAAATTTTGTGTTCTTAAAGTTGTGCTGTACGCCTGTGTATCTGTGGCTCTTAGCAAGGCTGCAGTTTATTCGATCCGAGGTAAGCTCAATAAGAAAATAAACAATTGTATTGCAATTATATATAAAATCGAATAAATAGTAAGGTTAAGTATAAATTACATTTTATCTTAGACAAACATAAGTGGTCAAATCATCATATGCTATAATGTTCAGACCATAACAACATTTTATATACTAACGTGTTAAAAAATTACGCTCTGAGGGGTGTCTTTGTCTATAACTGTTTAATGAGTATAGACTTTTTGACTGTATTATTTTAAATAATATGTAGGCACGGATCCAAAAAAAACATTGAACCATGGCGCCACCGGGATAAAATGTTAATAAATAATGTTGATCAATTTTCAGATACTGAAGAGATTCTTTACGATCTGACGGCGCTAGAAGAGAAGGGATTGGAAGCCAGACGTAAGTAAATAAACCATTTGAAGGGTTCCCTGATTAAAGGTTCTTTGTAGAGTTTTGCTTGTCTGAACAAAATCCTCGGCTTACATAAAATAATACTCTACAGGATTTCTATAATAAGGAGAACCTAGCGATTTATTCGGTGAAATATCTATTCTGCTGGGAAATCTTCCTTGCTGGCATTTTCACAGAATAGAATAAATATGAAAAATTAACTTTCGATAAATTTCAAGAAGAAAGGTCCGTAAATACAACTATTACACAAAATAAACTATGTTATGAGCAAATTAGTGCTAAAACATGCACACTAATTATTCATTTCATTGGTCTTTAAAGAGCATGAAATATCAAAGAGCATCTATTCTTGCTGGCAACGTTTTGCTGGCAACGATTTTCGGGCGTTCCTAGCTGGCAAACACAGAATAAAGATTTTAGTTAAAGGACAAACTTTAAGCTGTAAATGAATTCGTTTCGTAACTAAAAATGTCATATTGGACACACTTCGAAAAATCTTTTGTTGGTTACTCCTGTATAATTTGTCGTGCTTATGTTCTGTTTTGTAATACATGTATAAGAAATCAAATGGCGCAATTAAGATCACAATGCAGAAAATATCGTTTAATAAGTTAAAATTAGTGTCATTTGTCGAAACCCACCATTTTTTTTCATTTTATACAAATCGTAAAATCATTTTATTACCTATGAATATATTTTGGTTTATTAGTTCATTAATTAATTTTAGCAAATCAAGGGATATATTTTTGAAAACATGGTGTTATTTTGTGAATGAAAACATATATTTTTCAACGGTTTGCGTTAAACATAAATGTCAGTTTTTCTTGTCGTGAAAAAACGTCGTGACGATTGGGCATTCTAAGCACAGTGGGGTGTTTAGATTCTAGAAACAGAAATGGCTAAAACGCGTCTTCATCCAAAATTAACGATTCATAATTACACATAGAAATACTCTTTTTGCTCGCTCTCCATTAGATTTTTTTCCATTTTTTTCAAATAGATTGTCCGGATTCGCACCGCTCCTTCTTCGGCCTAGAGTTCGCTCTGAGTGGCTACAATATCCTAAACGGCTTTCCAAAGGAAGGCGGTCGCGACCCCGGTTGGTGTTCTCCAATTTTCGACGCTAATTTTGATGAAGATAGATATACCTCCGATTGTTCTTATGTATTGCCGGCGGGTATCGATATCCAGCGAACGGTTGCTTGCTCGACAACGTTTACTTCGAAAGGTGCGGCATCTACTCTTTCTTTTTTTATTACCTTATGAAAATAAGTGTTTCCTACTAATGATTAATGCTTATAGATAATATTGACGATAATATTAGATGAGATTAAGAAAGAATATTTTTATCCATTCTTTAATGTCCGTCATGTGATTGGGATGGAACGATGTAGAATAACGTTTGGTTTAAATATAATATTTTAGAAAATATTATACATTCCACATGTTAAAAAAGAACCAATCAAATTGATTGCGCTGCGATCATTTCCAGAACAGTATCAACAATTCATTTTATTTTTCAGAAACGAAAACCGCACAAGAATTCGAAGAACAACTAGAAGCAAGTGCCTCGATTTCATTCGGGGGCTGGGGAGCAAGTTTTTCTGCGAGTGCCAGTTACAATGAAGCGATGAAAGAAATGAGAGATGAGGCTGCAGTATTTGTCATGTCTGAAGCGCGATGTCTGTACTATACCGCCATTCTACAGCCAGGTATGAGTTAACATTACGAGAAAATCATTAAAAAAATGTTATTTGTAGATTGCATTTACCGCCAGTTTTATAGTCTGTTCTATTTCGAAGCCTAAAAAAAACAATATACAATATATGTACGGTCGTTTATTGACGTCGTGATGGCATCAATAAACGTCATGACGCCATCAATATACATTATAACGTCATCAATTTTGTTGTGACACGATTGTCATACATTGTGACGTTAAAATGTTTGTTGTTACGTCTCCTTTATATTTTGTGACGTCATACCGAATTGACTCGTTGCGCTAGGTTTCTCTTATCTCCTATCTTCATAATGTAACGTCATTTTTTCAAGGCACCAAGATGGTTATTGGAGAAAATTTCATAGTATATTTACAAACAAACTTCTCTCATTGCAAATTAAGGAGACTTTGGAGCGAGCGAATTTGAAATCCAATTATATATATTATTACACCACTATAAAATCATGTTGCTGGATTCCATCTGCAGCTACACCACCTCCTTTGTCGCAAGCCTTTCTCACCTACATCCGGGAACTCGATGCGGACGATTCCCGAGAGAAATACTACGAATTCTTCGAAAACTACGGAACCCACTTCGTGAAAACTATCGACCACGGCGCACGGTTTACACGCACCCATCAAATGACGCAATCGACCTACCAACACATGAGCAATAGCGGTTTTAGTGTTGAAGCCGCCGCAAGCTACGAAGGATTGTTTTCCGTTTCCGGTTCATTATCGCTCACTGATTCACAGCGCGAGGCGGTGAATGAATTTCGCCAGGGCGTCACGACCAAGGTATGTACTCGTATCGAAACCAACCTGTGGGGATCGATGATCCTTATTCAAATATGGGCATTTTTCGAAAAAAAATATTTGCTGGTTTGTACGTTTTGAACAATTATTTCTAGCTTTGAGATTCATGTCCAGAAAACTTAAATCATATTGAGTAAATCATATTGAGTAATCCTGTGTGAAAATTGGCTTTACAATAAGGTTAAAGTCGAAACGGGATCATTGATCCTCGCCGAAGAGCCCATCTCTTTTTCCTTAGCGTTTGGGCCAGACTCATGTGCAATGCCATGGAGGGTCCGCCACTCCTCTCTCACAGCGAGCCTGTTAACCTTCCCTGCTCTAGAGGCAGGTACCCATTTATTTCACTGGCTGGGTCGACCATATGTGTGCTCTCCGTGCTGGGCTCGAACTCACGCCGCCTGATCAGTGATATTATGCACTATCCAGCCACTATATCCACTCGGCCACGGAGAAGCACTTAACAATAGCCAGGTGTTAACAATAAGTGTGAAAGGTTTTAAGCTTAAATATGTGATTTCATTCAGGTTTCGACACTTGGCGCACTGCCAAATGCCGATGGCGACCATAACCAATGGGCATCTGAGGTTAAGGACACACCGGCTCCGATTATATATGCGTTGAAGTCGATTGAGGACCTTTTCACGCACAGGTATTTTTATATGTTTCAATTAAGGTTTGAGTATATATCGTTGATATATTGAAATAAATGCAGGCAGATTATTCGGCTAAATAATATCGATAATTAAGGTACGGTGTATCTACGTCAAATAACGATGCGACCTCAAAATATCGTTGTAATTGTACCTTAAACGTTGATGATTTTTCTCGATTAAATGTTAACATTAGAACGTCAAATAGACGTTTAATAGCGTTAGCTTAATGATCTAGATTAAACTACATATATAATGCGATCATTATGTTGATCTCAAAACTAAAACTATTTTGTATTTAAGGTACTTCCATGGAGTGTCCGGTATCGACTATGACAAAATCAGGCAAAATATCATCAAGTACAAAGTGAAGGACGAATATTGTGAGAAATACCTGAAGGCCCGAAATCCAGAAATGAGCTGCGAAATACTCATTGGTTAATATGTTTTGTCAACAGTAGTAAAATTTTCATATAGCTTTAATAACCTATTTATGTATTATAGCTCAGAATATTTTTTCTGAGCGGTATGAGCTTTAGTTTTTTTATCATCTAAGGCCAGATAAACATAAATAAAACTTAAGAAAGTAAAATGCATTGAAAGTCTTGTACCTGCATTTCTTACTATCAATTTGAATTATTTGGCAAATTTTACTGGTCTTCGCTTAAGGACCATAAAAATTGCCCCTTCCCCCCCCCCAAAAAAAAAAAAAAAACTTCGCTAGAAATACATTATTAATCTTTCAAACATTACTTAAATGCACCCGGCTCAATCCCAAATACGACTCGCTCGTAAAACAATGCAATAATACTCTTTCATTTTTTCTTATCACAGAACCCAAATGCTCCCTGCCTGATATCCAATACGGTTCCTTCAGCTGCAAAACGCCTTCGGGTCGAGAAAAGTTCCTGCCTGGTGACGGAGATGTATGTACGCTAACGTGTGACGCCGGTTTGCATTTCGTGGAGGCGGTCAACCCTGTCGTTACATGCAGTGCTTTTGGAATCAACGCGACGTTCGATAAAACGCCTTCATGCAGTAAGTGTGATGTATTGTGATTTCTACGTTGGTATAAAATACATAGCGAACCGGTTTCGAGCTTTTTTTTTGTCTGTTTGGCGTTAACGCGACTATGTGGTATAAAATATATATATTAACTAAGCCACGATCAATAATGGATTTATTTCATCCATCATTTAACATGTTGATTTTTTTATTGAATAGTCATTTTCACCAATTTGATAATCATTGTTCATACCTCATTATTGCTACCCCACCCTCAAAATGCGCGCTTGTTTCGTGACTTAAACACACTGTTCCGACTCAAAATGCAATATATACTTAGGATATTGCTTAAGGATACGAGTAGATGTTTAAATTATTCGATCGCTTTTTGTTTTGGTTGAACTTTTTTTTCATTTATGAACAGAAAAGTACGATATCATGCATCTGGCTTCCCCATCCGGTACCTACAAATTGAAGTATGATGACGCTAAAGCTCTGTGTATTTCGAATGGCGCGAGACTGGCCACATACGAGGAATTGCTGGCTGCGTTTTATCAAGGTACAGTGAAATATGGCATAAGGCGACCATTGAATAATTGGATAGCAGTTTCTACATTATCTTTATTATAAACCATTATGAACACAAAATCGGTTTGCATTTATAAAATTTTGAAGCAAGCCACCGTTTCATGATAAAGGTAAAGGGGCAATAACTAGTGATAAGTACCCCAAGAGGTGTTCCTCGAATAAACAAAAAGGTTTTCATAATCGGTCTATCAATATCGAATATATTTCCGTAAGAGCGACATTTCAAAACCTTTCATGTTATCATTGCTAATTAACTGCGCAAGAAGTTTAATATACCCAATAAATATATACTCTGGTTTTTATCCATGTATAGGGCTGTACACCTACGTTACAGATAATTTTAGCAACAAATTTAGCAAGCAAACCTTGGAGTAAATTTGATTAAAATAAACAAGAAACATATAATAGTTTTCTTTATTTTGTGTTTCATAAAGGGATGCAGTACTGTGCCTGCGGAATACTTGCCGATAGTACCTCCTGGGGCCTTGGCAAGGATTACGGATTCTATCCTATGCAAATATCACATGCTGCCTGCGGAAACAAGGTAATTATGTTGTAAGGCAGTTCTGCGATCGCTGCGAAATCGAAAGAAAATGCAACCAATGATGCATCGCCTGTGGAATTCTTTCCATATCGCACGTGACCGCACTATAAGTATGTAGCATGTAAACGTAAATTTTCACGCAAAATGAAAATATAATATAGGTGATATTTCACGCTTATTGATGGTAGAATTTCAACTTTTTCAACGGACATGACTGTGGGGCAACACATCCATAAATTACCGCAAAATGCATTTGACTTGTTTTAACGGATTCTTATTAATCTAAAGCACTTATAAATTGCCGTGGGTCATGTATACATATTCTTAAAACTTTTATAAAACATAGAACTCTACCTACTAAAAGCTCAAGACTTTACCTGTTTGATTTTTATATTTATATTCTATTAAACACCGACGACATATGGACCAATAGCAGAATCTTTCTTGAAGAGCAAATTTCAATCCTGAGATAGATGCTGTTATTGAGATAACCTTTGTTATTATAGCTGTAATATACTATGGTCAATAATATGGTCAAAAAAATATGCGATTTAATTTTATCGTGGTTTTGATAAATTTGGTCAATAATATGGTCAAAAAAAATATGCGATTTAATTTTATCGTGGTTTTGATACATCTGGTCAATAATATGGTCAAAAAAATATGCGATTTAATTTTATCGTGGTTTTGATACATTTGGTCAATAATATGGTCAAAAAAATATACGATTTAATTTTATCGTGGTTTTGATGCATTTTATATGTTGGCACATTTGTCGTGCCAGCTACATTAGTTATACACTAGAATCCTATTGGGTTTTAAAACCACCATTCAAACCGACGGTTTCAGTTATACACTTTGAGGTTCAAAACAAACGTTCTCAAATTGAAGATGGTGAGAAATGTGATAGACCCATTCATATTTTAAGCAATTTATAAAAGAATCCCTATTTTAGCTAATGTTTCATTCAAGGCGAGTCATTTATTCAAAGTTCTCTAGTGATTACACATTGCAAGACACATATAAGCACAGCTTAACTATTAGATAAATTGCAGCAACAACAAATTAAACTTGGTTGTTTTATTTAATATTTGATGGTATTTGTTAATAAAATCTCCCATAAGTCCACTTGTCGTTTTATTTAAGAAAGCGAATTTTTATCAGCTAAATGGTGCGGAAAGGCACTTTTCTGCACACACAAGGAATTTCATAGAAATTAAAAAAAAAGCGAACGATATTGAAATAATTTTTAAATCTATACAATAATAATAAAGAAAACACTTAACGATCTTAATTAGATAGCAATTTATTTCCGTTTGAGTATTAGACATTGTGCAATGTTTAAATTAAATATGAACATTTAGAAAAGTTAATTAAAAAGCATGGTGAACATTTAATTCATATTCAAATTTAACTTTTCATATTTTAACTTATTTGCCTAATCTAAAATGAATAAAACACAAACACATACACTTATATAAACAAATTGTTAATATAATTGTTATTTTCGACTAGAAACATACATATACGTCACTAACATTCAAACAAAAAGCAAATATCACGTTGTAAACAATCATGGCTTGTGAAAAAGATTATTTTCTCAAGTACATAAGTCATATTCACATATAAGCAAAGTTATTTATTGTGACATAGACGTTTAAGTGTCCGTCTTGATCCGAGCGAACTAAGCCTTCAAAACTATGATCCAATATACTTTGGTTTTCCTTCTTCACTCAACAATATATTAAAATATTAAACATGACATTTCAACACCTAAAAATGTCTCCGTGTTGTATCGTGTGGCATAAATGTGTACATTTTTCGTAAAGACATACTTCTTTAATCAAAATATAGGAAGCCCTGTATTCAATAAGGATATGTGTTGTCAATGTGAGGGTTCTAGGATCGAATCCCGTTTATGATGAGTTTTCAGAGTTGTTGTTACCAAGGAGACCGCTGTCTGGAGCCTCGTCCCAGATGATCTTCTGGATTTCCTGAAAAAAATATATAACATAGGAATATCATTCGAAGTCAAAAATGATCATATGTGCTTAAGATTTATGAGCCAATGTGGATTAAATTCTGTGAAAACTGAAACACCAAACTAAAACATGCACCTGACATATCTATTATATATTTTATTTCACTGATACTCATTATTCATATAAATGTTAAAATAAAATTGAACCTTACAAGCATCAAGGACAAACAAATGTACCTTAAGTTGTTAAACAGACGGAAAGTTTTCGTTGGTCCCGAAATGTTCGGCTAAACGAGGCTCTATTATGCTGTAAATTGAAAATAGTGACATTGACAATGATCATGTACATACCTTGAAGCGCGGGTGGGCGGATCCCTGGACCAGAGTGAGGATCATGCTCTCACTGGTTGTGATGAAGACACCAGCTTGCTTCATGCGATCCAATGAATATATCCTGGCAATAAAGCGTAACACATTTGAATGGGTTTGTGCATTATTCAATATGTACGGTTTTGTTTTCTCACTGAGATTCAAAGTCACATAACATCTTATCCTTTTCATATGACGATAAACAAAACGTGAGAAGTTCCGATAAAACTAGCTATATGTGTTTTTAGTCTCAAATGAAATCGGGGCGTGGCCTTGAATTATTCATTTTCTTTTAAGTTACAAAATTAATGATTGTGTAAGCATCTAAAGAAACAAGACTGTCCAAGGACAGTGTGCCACAACTTGCACAAATCTCATTCACACTGAACTAATTCTGGAGCTTGTTGATTAAAATAAGTATCAGATATATTTTCCAGCTTTTGAAACATTCACGGTTTATGTAATTTCAATTATTTATTCAAACCATAAGAAAAGTATATTTGACATTTATCGTAAGCACAACCCAAGGATGTTCCTTAACCATAAATCGACGATATAACACGTGCGACATTTATCTCAAACGAAATTTGCGACGGCAAAACGACACTCGCGCTTTTAAAATTTACTTATATGTCACAAAAATGCGTGCGAGCGCCGGAGGCTCGGCTTATTATTTTACAGGTATTCTTATAAATTAAAAAAAAATGCAGAATCGATTTATCAGAAATATGATTTCCACACGAGCGCAAGCGCTATTTAAAACGCCGCCCACGAGTGTAAATAAACCAAATGTTTGAATGCTAGTTAGTGAAATATTTTGTGTATCGCATTTACGTAGAGCGTTCAATTTTTATTCAAATATAAGGCAATAAATATAGCACTTTCGGAAATTATCAAACATCTTATACATGTATAGAAGTTTATCAGGGTGCGATTAATACATGGCCGAGGTTAAAAGGCTAATTTATACCAACCAATTACATCTTTTGAATATTATGGTGTGTAAATGTTTGTCCCAATATTCAATATGCAGAAAAACTATTGTGATGTTTTGATTATGACGTCACAATCGCAGGTTACCCGCATAAGCGACTGCAAGCGCAGCGTTAACTATCTAAATGGTAAAATATAAGCAGCCATAACTTTGCTCATATAAGCAATATAAGCACAAACTAGCAGTTTTTGAATACCCTGGCATCTCGGAAATAAGCATACCAAATTTCATTAAAATCGGCCCACAACTCGCGAAGGAGTAGCATTTTCAAAAAAAAATGTTAACGAACTAAACAAATAAATAAATATATATATATACATATAAATCAATAACGGCCAAGTAGTC
>LQRL01172431.1:0-15154 GCA_001703475.1 Hydroides elegans
GGGGATTCGGATTTAATATTATATACTGCCTGTCGAACCCCGGGGGCAACGGAAGCCGATTCAATCCTACCCAAGCATTTGGTACCATTGCCTTTCGTATCACATTGGCAGCCAGTCTCATTAAGGATAACGGAGTCTCTTGCCTTATTTCATGATACGTAGCACGTTCACTATCAGACCAGTATGTGCCTGGTGTAAAAGCTGTAGCTGGCAATCCACTCTCAATCAGGAACCTCATATAGTGGGTTTGTGTATTATGTTCAAATGTCTTGATTATTTTGACGAAATATGGGATGTATGTTGTGGATTTTACAAACCCCGAGTCTCCACCGGCGGATATGATGCATATAGGAAGAACAATATTTGAATCATTATCAATGGCTATGGTTAATACACACGATTTATTTTTATTTAGCTGGGCGCCATATTGAATTAACAGATTGCAACATTCAATATATGCCTTTTTACATCCGTATCGTGTACTGCTCACTATTGAAATAGCCGTGCGACCATTACCGTCTAGCAAGTTTACGTCAGCCTTTGCCTCTAATAAGGCCCTTATGATATCCACATTCTTTTCACCTGCTGCAACATGGAGAGCGGCCATACTAATCTTCTTATCCATAAAAAAATCTTCCGAATAAAAATTGTAATGAGGGACCATTAAATGAATATTTGCTCCATGCAAAATAAGACATCGCACAATAGTCGGATCATCAGCTTGTATAGCGACTTGTAGAAGAGGTAAGCCAGAGATGAACTGATTATTTAAATCCAAACCATTATCGAGTAAAATTTCTAATAGCTTTAATGTGTTTTCTTGACCATACCAATATTGAATAAGCCTACCGGCGCAACATTGTGTTGGGTCGCAAACGAATGACATAATTTCGCGTTTAAATTTGGATTGAGTAGCCATTTCTAATGCACTCTCTCCATTGTTATCGTTTATCCAAAATGAGGCACCCGCGGCAAAAAGCTGTGTTATAATATTGGTATTTTGTGATAGAATTGCAATATGCAGTGCAGTAGATAATGGAACATAAACTTCTGTGTCACCGATAATTATCTCTGAATTTGTGTTAAAATCAAGAGGGATCTCCTCGTCGCTAATATGAATACTGTCTAAAAGTACACGTACGACGCCCTCGTTTTGGAAATGCGTTGCAATTATCAAAGGCGTGCAATTATTTTTGCTCACACAACTGTTTAATGCAGGTTCATGTTTCAGTATATACTTAGCTATGTGTAAGCTGCTTTGTTGATTCCGATTTCGAGCACATTTGTGTAATCCATTTTCATGTGTATTTTGACATTGGAAACTGACATATCCGTCGCATTGCTTACTTATACGTATCACATTCTCATAATCGCCAGTTTGACATGCAGCTAGAAATTCTTCTCGATATTCATCACAATTATACATTTCAAAGACTTTAAATAAAGTTATCAATTGAGCCGCAATAGTTGTTTTACATTAATCCAATAAATATTTTATTGTATAGAGATACAGTTTCTTCATACATTAAAATGGATACTGCAATAGGTAGTTGACTCTTGATATATACTTGAGACGAACTAAAATTTATAACAAGTGGATATGGTAAACTGTAACAGATTCAGATATAAAACACAGTTTATTTACTTATCCTCTTACACGTATGAAGTATTAAGCTTTTATTTGGGCCAAGCATCCGAGATTTATTTTACAACTCTGCTTCTATGGAAAGGGATTTTACCTTATTATCTGTTAAATTTCTTCGAATTCACTATAAGGACACTTGTGTTTGGATGAAAATGCACTCTTATATAGATAATCAGATTTTTGTCAACCTAATTGACATATAGGTCCATCTTTGATAACATGATTTGCTTCATGATAAATGGCATAACTTACATTAACCTGATCGATTTAGTGAGGTGACAAAGTAAATCAAAATCCATATGAGTTCATACACAATTGTGAAACATGAAATAAACTTGCATATCAAAATGCATACATCAGGTATATAACCAATAATCAAATCAGTTCATTTGCTGATTAAAAGATGTCACATCAAAATAAGAACTAATAACTTCAATGGATAATATGCACCCATGTCCTCAATGTTTACCTCATAAGCAATTTTATTTCGATGCATTTCCAATCGAGTGGACAAACCTTACTTAACCGCCTGATAGGCGAACACGGACTGAGGGAATTTCGTTCTTTGTCAATAAACAAGTCCGTATACATGTGCGTTACTCCCCTTCATTCCGGAAAAAAGATCCATTGTAAGACCCCTATATCCCGCTATGTTGTGCAATGATAAGTTATTACTTGGTGGGATATTGCCGCTTTCTTTATATGTCCATTAGGTTGACCAAAATCTGATTATTTATATACCAACTCGGCAAGACGTCCACGGACGTTGAGCGTACGCCCTGCTTTGGGCCCGTATGAAAGTTCTCCAGACGTCCTTATTCGTCGCGGACGTAAAAAAGACGTTGCATCGACGTCGCGTTTGAGTCGGACGGACTTATATAATTCCACGGACGCCGGGGCGCAAACGAACATATGGAAAACTTTTATATGGGCCCCAATAAGCCGTCTCTCAACGTCACGTTCGAATGCGAGTACTTTGAACGACCCTTGCCGAGTAAGTAAGGAGTACATTTATATTCAAACACAAGCGTTCTTATAGTTTAATGAAGTCATAGTAATTTAACTGATAATAAGGTAAAGTCCCTTTCCATAGAAGCAGGGTTGTAAAATCAATTACAAATTCTTTGCCCAAATTAAATCTTAATGCTTCATACGTGTTTGAGGATAAGTAAATAAATCGTCGTTTTATATCTGAGTCTGTTACAGTTTTACATATCCACTTGTTATAAATTAGAGCGTCTCAAGTATATATCAAGGGTCAACTTCCTGGCAGTATGCATTTTGATATACGAATAAACTGTATGTCTATATTGTATAGGTATTTCCTAATTGGAATAATGTGAAACAAATATTTCGGCTAAATTAATAATTTGATTTAAAGTGTTTGAAACATATAATTGCGATGAATATCGAGATAAACTTCAAGCTGCATGTCAAACTGGCGATTACGAGAATGCAGTACGTATAAGTAAGCGATCCGACGGATATGTCAGTTTCCGATATCCGGATACATGTGAAAATGGATTACACAAGTGTGCCCAAAATCGGAATTAACAAAGCAGCTTACAAATAGCTAAGTATATACTGAAACATGAACCTGCATTAAGCAGTTGTGTGAGCAAAAATAATTGCACGCCTTTGATAATTGCAACGCATTTTCAAAACGAGGGCGTCATACGTATACTTTTAGACAGTATTCATATTAAGGATAAGCAGGCGCTTCTCAATTTCAACACAGAATCAGAAATAGTTTACAGTGACACAGAGGTTTATGTTGCATTATCTACTGCACTGCATATTGCAACTCTATCACAAAATATCAATATTATAACACAGTTTTTTGCCGCGGGTGCATCATTTTGGATAAACAATAACAGTGGAGAGACTGCATTAGAAATGGCTACACAATCCAAACCTAAACGCGAAATTATGTCATTTGTTTACGATACAAAACAATGTTGCGCTGGCAGGCTTATTCAATATTTCTCTTATCAAGAAAACACAGTTAAGCTATTAGAAATATTACTTGATAATGGTTTGGATGTAAATTATCAGTTCATTTCTGGGTTACCTATTCTACAAGTCGCTATACAAGCTGATGATCCGACTATTGTGCGATGTCTCCTTTTGCATGGAGCAAACATTTATTTAATGGTGCCTCATAAAAATTAATTTACGCTTGAGAAGATAAACATGGCCGCTCTCCATGTGGCAGCAGATTATACGTATGTTGAATTCATAACGGCCTTATTAGAGGCAAAGGCTGATGTAAACTTGTTAGATGGTAACGGTCGCACGGCTGTTTCAATAGTGAGCGGTATACACAACGGACATAACAGGACATCAATGGAATGTTGCAATCTTTTAATTCAACATGGCGCCCGGTTAAATAGAAACAATTCGTTTATATTTTACCAAAGCCATTGATAATGAAAGTAATATTGTTCTTCCTATATGCATCATATCTGCTAGTGGAGACTCAGGGTTTGTAAAATACCCAACAAAGATGCTATATATGATTAGTGCGCTCAGAAAGTTCGAACTTAATACACAAATTCACTATATAAGGTTCCTGATCGAGAGTGGATTTACAGCTACAGCTTAAATATCAGACATGTAGTGGTCTGATAGTGGTTTTGTGACGTATCTTGAAAGAAGGAAAGAGACTCCGTTATCCTTAATGAGACTGGCTGCCAATGTGATACGAAAGGCAATGGTACCAAATGCATGGGTAGGATTGAATCGACTTCCGTTGCCTCCGAGGTTCAACAGGCAGTATATAATATTAAACCCGAATCCCCTAGTGAGAATGCTGCTAAATGAATATTAGTAAATCAAGGTACGTTATGTATCAGTTTGATGATAGAGCAAACACATAATAGAGAAACCGTACCAGACTTGATAAATTTCGACTTATTTGCACAGTTAAACATGACAAATTATAAGGTAAATTCACAATTTGCGACTTAATATAAACAGTTTTGTGGTATTCAGCGCACAGTATGTATTGACTTTTTAAGAGCTGTCATGATCCACCCTTTCAAACAGTTTCAATCTTAGCTTCTATATTTAAATGTATATATATGTATAAGCTCAGGTTTCATGGTGTAAAAAAATATTAACGAGGGACGAAAGCTAGAATATTGCCATCAAACGTATCAATTATTGCATGTATAACAAAATTTATGGCATAAACAGTATGTATTATAAAACATTTTTACGAATTATATATTCAAAACAATGTATAAGGTTGTATAGTAAAGGAGCAGTCACGCATATGTCAGAACACTTACTCTTTGAGTCCCTCAAATGCGCTAGCATCTAGGCATGATTAGGAAATATAACTTATAAACATACGTTTAAACGAACTTTAAAATCATGATAAATATTGCAAAATGTGTCAATTATGAATAAATTGATGACATATTATACAAGCACATGGACAAATAACCAAGAATATAAAAGTACAAATGTCCTGGAATTCAATTTAATAAATTAATGTATTTCACCATTTTTTCATGTCTGCAAAATATTACGCTCCACAAAAAATGATATGTAGCTGAAATCATTAACAAACTATGCATATTGTTTTATTCAAACCACAATTATATGCATTTCCTATTTAATACTCCTTTTTTTGTCATCTATCATTCATTAGATTTATCTCTAGAAGTGCCTTTATACTTGTAATGAAACATAGAAAAATGTACATGGTTGATACCTTTTTAAAGCTGGAATTGTGCATTAGAAACCGAAAAATAATGAGGAATTCATTTGCGATTTGCTGCTTTACAATTCAAATAATATAAAATTATAGATATTGCTAGAAAAATATGTTTATTTTCGATTATGTATAGTAATATTACCAATTTGGTTAACAATATTACATAAAGTTTATTGTAACATTTAAATCTTTATTTTCATTTGTATCTTTGAGTTTACTTATTGTCTTAGCTCTGTGGTTTCCACCTGCTATTTAAGATGTTAATTGCCACTTGCTTCATGTATGACGTAACAATTATTTTGCGCAATGTAAAATAACATCAATTGTTGTTGCCAAGCAAATTCTATACATTTTATTACTTTTAATGCATTTTTCTCCGTTTTTGCTTCGTTGTTGGTGGTTTGATGACTATAACTAATGCGTTGAAAGAGGTTAGATTCTTACATGACAGCTATTAAGATTTCGAAGTAGGGGCTTATATTTTATCACCCATTTCAAATGATTAAAGATTGTATCAAAATTATATTTACGCATACTGTTTAATGATTACTGTATGGCTTAAGAAATTAGCTAAAACAACGCATTATGATAAAAAAGATAAAATGATGTTTTTACTATCTTCACATCTTGCATATATTTATTAAAAACATAAGCGTGAAATTAAAAGCGAAAATTTTTTGACTTTTCGATTGCTCTTTCTTTGCTTTAATTCATTTTTAAACTCTGCTCTAATAACATAACTTAACAGAACGAATCTTTAACAGAGCATAGGGTGAACCATATTGAAAACGTAAATTCCCATTAAAGTGACCATCACCAATAATGAGTAAACTGCCATTTGACAATAGCCTACTATAGAATCAATCTTATATTGAGCAATCAATTTTGAAACCCTAATTATAGATAATGATAACAAGATTTGACCATATATCACTAAAGCTTATCCTTATATCTTCTATATTACATATTTACTGCCGGCTGTTTATATTTGAGTATGATTGTTATTCCAAATGCAAATAAAAATAACGTAATCTTATTAATTTTTGTGTTTCAATTCCTCCGTAAATTATAAAACATTATTTGAAAAGGTGCCGTGCTGGGGAAAATTCGCATGACACAGATATATGTAAATCCATTTGATGTTGAATTGAAATCATTTTACATGTTTACATTTTGACTCGAAATCATACGGGTTTTGTACCAATATACGGTTTGAATTATTAAATAAGCTGATATTGCGTGAAACATCCTTATCATGAACCTGTGCCTCAATTATAATACATGATATTAAAATCTGTGCAGTTAGAATTATATACATGTAGACTATACAAGAGGTGTTCAGTTTAATTTTGTACACTTTGAATGTGCTGTATAGCCAAAACAAGGTGTGATACCAATAGAATCCGTATGACAATAAAATGTGTAGGCCCTTATATTTTTATTATAACTAATCCGTTTCGATATTCAACAATGCTAAGACATAAAGTTGATGAAAAACCTGAGGGTACTATTTTGTGCCTTTTGAAATCTGGATCGGGTGTAACACAGATCCAGAGACAACTCATTAGAGATAATTTTGATGTCACTCGAATGATTATTACTAATGTAATCAGCGAACACAGAAAAGAATAAAATATTGCAATTTTGAACAAGAAAAAACATGTAGTTAATAGGAGATGTCCCAAGGCTATTCCCGATGTGGTCAAGAGGATCCGGACTATGATCTTAAAAACAAACCAGCCAATAAACGCGATATTGTAAATAAATTAGGATTGATGTAGTAACTATTTATCATGTTACAGTCTTACCGCTTATCTCGTACCCGTTTATCTCGTCACCCGCCTATCTCGTCACTTTTTCGAATCCCTACCTTCATTTACATTTGCAATTTTGAAATCGTATATCTCGTCACCCGGCTATCTCGTCGTTTTGACCTCGGTCCGAGCACTGACGAGATAAGCGGGTAAGACTGTACAACACCTACCCTCAAATGTCGGGTTACGAAAAAGCCGAATTTTCATCACCTTACTCAAGCCAAGGTTGAAAAGCGACGGAAAAGATCCTGGAGGCTGGACATGATACTCAACACAGAAACTGGACAAAATATGCTACAACTGACGTTGCAATGATTTATCTAAGTCGGAGTTATAGAAAAATGTGAATTTATTATGTTTGAGAGTGTCAACAACCATAACAAATATGAAGTAAACAAAACGCAACGTATTTACTCCTAGAATCATGGTTCGACTGGATGGAGTGGTCATGGGAAAACTACCATTGCGTTTATCGATTAGAAGGTGTAGGTGAACTCAGATACCTATATTCAAAAAGTGCCGGGCCTTTTTGTGAGAAATATTGTACCGCGTTTGTTTCCAGGAGAATTGAAAAGGAGCATGGTGTTCCACCAAGACAGCGCATCCTACCATACGTCAATATGGACGATCCAGTATCTCTTCGAAGCCGATATAAATTATGTTGCACCGGAAGAGTGAAGGGCCAAGTCACCTGATACCGCTCCAATGGATTATAGGTTTTGTGGCATCTTGACAAGGGAGCTACAGAAGAAATCCATGCGGACTCTAGCTAATCTTAAGCGTATCCTCAAAATGGCCTGGAACGACCCAACCAAGAATATGATTGATAGGGCTCTTCGCAGTAAGCCGAAAGGCTTTATACTTATATATCATTAACTTCGATCTTACATCAATCATCTGTTAAAATTTCAAGCTTGTAAGTTGTATATTTTTCATTTTATTACAAAAATAAAAGTGTACAAAATTAAACTGAACACCTCTTGTATAAGGGTACTAATAGGCATTTTCTAAACTATTCGTCGAAATTCATTTTTTTAGGAAATTAAAAGCTCCAATATTTGTTCTTTTAATATTTAGAAAACTGATTTTCAGTAAGGCATTTCAACTATCTCCTTCCAAGTATTCCGCTTATACTTTTTAATTTTTTTTTCCTATAGTTTATTTCTATAAGTAACAAAGGATCATGACTTTATACTACCGTCATTTTTAGTAAATAACAAGGTCACGAATATAATGCGTACCCAACCTTTGACCTGACAAGGTCAAATAAAACATATTTCCGAATAAGATACGCATCACGAGTTTGTGAATATTTCCGCTATATATTTTTTATAAACTTCTGTTTGTGAAATTTAGCTACCCGATATAGAAAATCCTTTTAGAATCGCTTCACAAGTGTGTGCGCACTTTTTAAATTAAATATTCCGATTTTTTTTTATAATTTTATATGCAAATGACTGAGCATATTATGTAGGAAAATTTCCATTAGATCAAGTATTAAGCGAACACGATAAGGCCCCGATGACCAAGTAATTAGGTTCATTTAAATGAAATCAGACTTTGCGATATATTTCGCCAGGCGAGTTTTAATATTCTTATCGCATCATCACTCATGGAATACTTTAGTCTTATAAAGGATTCACTGTTGACGATATATAGACTTAACAGTGATAATCGCTTAAAACAAACCGCAAAAAAAAAAAGAATAATTCGGTCGAAACTAGTTAAAGCACATCTACAGGTCAAGCGTTCAATTTGGAACCGAACATCGAGTCTCTAAGCCTTTTCGGTCCTGAGATAACATATCTCATTTACAGCGAAAATCTTATCGCGCATGCGCTACCGGAAATTGATCAAACGAGGTCGAGGTTATTCCGTTTTCGAGTAATAGGGTTTACAAGAAAACAGGACAGTCGGACAGACAGAAACCTCAAACCTGTAGGCCGCCAACCGATAGGTAGGAAAATAAGGAGTATCAGGCGGTAGAGGACAAATGAAATAAATGAATGTTTGAATATAGTTTATTCATAAATCTTTTCATTACACCACATGAGCAAAGTTCTGAATCTTATCAATAAAATGCAGCGTAAAATCATCGAATACTACAAATATATATTATTCATCATCACTAAAACACAGATAGGCTTAAGCCGCGTTCACGCAAAACAGGCAAAACAAAATTTTCTTTGAATTTCGCTGCGCCGCAGAAAAATATCCACAAGTGCATGTCCGTACCTTGATTCAAACACACAATTAATACGCTTTTAACTCAACTGACATGGGTATAAATATCTAACAAACCGGTTTCGAGCACTTTTTTTGCCTGTTTTGCATGATCACGACTTTACTCGCCTATCAAATAGCTCAGAGATTAGTTAAGAATTGATCCCCTTATAAATACGGTATATTTTAAAGAGGTATCAATTCAAAACTGATCTAAACAAACGTTTATGTAAATGCAATATGAACGAATTTCCTACATATTCATTAAAACGAATATAATAGTATCCTATCATCATAAATGATTAAACCTTAAACAAGATTCTCCAATTTACTATTCAACGCTTTAAATTGTCAGAGTACAATATCTACATATTTCACATGATCACTAGCAGCTCAATTTACAATGATTTGTTTCTTCTAATGATCCTTTATAAAACCTTGTTTTGGATAAAATCATTTTGCGAATATTTTCCGTTTGTGTAAAGTTTTGTGAGAATTAGCTATTATGTAGCTTAAAGTCGTTTATTTTTTTACTTTCGGCATATACTTATTAATTCATGGAGAATCAGCCTAAGTGAATGTATAGTACAGTGCAATACAAATACTTATTTGACATCAGTACATTTACTTAAATAGTTCGGTACTAAAGCAATATAGTCTACTTGATATTGTGATATTTGCAAGGCACACCTAAAAGGTATCATTTTCCATCTCTAAATATAATCCATAGCCTTAAAAAAATGCGTACTCATTCTCGATTAAATTTGAATTTATAATTTCACATCCATAATTTCGATCGCATGTTTGCTCTCAATCGTTTTATGAAAGCATTTACACAATTAAAGCAAAATCATCATTAAAAACAACTTAAATGCCTAATATGTGTACATAATGTACTTCAACAAATATGCTAGGTACTTGAGGTACTCTAGTACTCAATTGAAAATTCTAGATACTCAGTACAAGTTATCAGTATTTGCAGAACGCGGCTTTTTAATCTTTTCTAAGTTCTTGTCTATCATATCGTGAAGTCCAGCCTGAAAGATAAGAGAAAAAAGTTGTAACATAAGAAAAAATAATTTCATATTATCATCATTTCGCGCTATTTTTTCACAAATTCCAGTATAAAAGAGCAGATCTAGTCGCTGAGATTAAAAACTTTTGAAAAGTCTGGAAACTTGACAATTGGGTAAATTAGATTACAACATTTGACATACGGTTTGTGTAATAACCATCGACGAATTTAGCATAATTAACTATAATAACAATCATCTTTTTGAATGATTTTGAATCGAATATATTTTTTAGTGCTTTCGTATTGGCTCCTGAGTTCGACGACCATGTTACTTAAATATTATCAAACGAGGTACTCCCTTGTATTTACAGCTCTGCGACAACCATCGAAATATTTTGCATACTTTAATTTACGATATTTCATAATAAATTAAATCTATTTTTGGACTTACATATTGGTTCCTCGATTCGACGACCATGAGCCTTAGAATACTGTATAAGACCGTGAAATTCATTTTTGAACAGACTAGCCTATTGCAATTAAATTGTTATTTCCATGCAATTTGCCACACCCACGCAAAATAAAAATGATTCGTTTTTTTTTTTAACTTACATATTGGTTCCCGAGTTTGACGACATTTTTTATAACTAATGCTTTATACCTGCATTTACAGTTCTACAGTCATCGATATATTTTTCATGCTTATGCATTTCATATTTTTCAAAAATATATTTTAATGCTTATGTATTGGTTCGCCAGTTGGACGGTCATGTTTCTTAATTGTTGTTATACCTCAGTACTTAGAATTCTTCAAAAACCATCGCAATCGTGTCCGTAATTTACATGATAAAACTTGAAAATTAGATAAAATATATATTTTCGACTTACGTATTGGTTCCTCAGTTCGACGACCATGAGCCTTAGGCTTATGAACTGCTTCTCGTCAATCTCCATCACCGCCTGTCGGTAGTCATCCTTCGGAAAAAAAGATAAATAGATTTTTATATATATTTTTAGCATTTTTTGTTAGAATGATATTTTTCAAAAGTTTTTAACTGGGACTCACTATTTTGTTTTTAAATTATTTTGTTTCTTTTCTTTCATATTTTTTTTTAAAAAGAAATAGTTAACATATCATGCCTCTATTATATATATCCTATATAACACCGTATGATCGATTAATTTCTATTAATAGCGTGAGTGGTCACGGGTGTTACCTTTTATCTTATAACGTAATACCATGTTAGACGCAAGAACACAAAATTACAAGTAACATACCAGATGCGGGTACTTTGCGATCTTTGACGCCACTTTGGCTCTCGTTGTGAAGTAGCGTGACATTTGGTCCAAATAGGCCGCTGCCTCCGATTCCACTTGCCGTGCTTCCGCCAAAACATCTTCCTGTAGAGATAAAAAAAGTTAAAGGTGGCAATGTCAAATGAGGTCAAGGGAGGACAAAGGTAAAATTTAAGAGGCCACGGTTAATAGATGAAATGCAAGTTTAAATTAGGTCAAGAGAGGTCAAAGGACAACGAAGGTTGGTCAAGGTAGAGGTCAAAAGAAGACATTCAAGGGCAACTGGGGTCACGAGAGGTCAAATGTCAAAATAAAGGGGTCATGGCCGAGGTCAACATAAAACACAAGATCAAGTGGGGTCACGAGAGGTCAAAGGTCATAATAAGGAGGTAAAAGTCAACAGAATACATGGTCAAGCAAGGTCATACATGTAAGAGTTCAACACAACGAGGTTGAGATCAAATTATGACAAATAGATGTGCAAAGTCAAGTAAAAATGTTCTTCATCGGAAAGTACACAAAGAAGAATGCATCAGTTTAAAAGCACAAGAAAAGCTAGAATATATTTTAATCAGTAACAGTCAGTATAGGTTAATGTCATATTTTGTCATAGCTATAAATCTGAATCGACATGTAATGTTAACATTTGACAGAATTTACCCCAATTTACAAACGCTCTTGTTTCATTTTATTTTATTTTTGTTTTCACTGCCCTCTAATTCAACTCACCTGAATCCCAACGCCGAAATTGTTTCCGTCTTCGATTTTGGGTACGACGAATGTCACCCACATTTTGACCTGAAATTTAATATCAACATAATGTACAGATAGACGTGCGAATTTAGGTTTCGGATAAAAACGAATTATCTGAAACATAATCGAATTATTATGATTTATGTATTTTTTTTACCAATTTTACCAAATAAAATTAAATAAACTCGCTTTATCTTCCACAATAATACATTTGAAAGTAGTATCTTATTGCTGTGTTCGATAAGGTCTATAATAAGCGGTTTATTGATATGATCAACAAGCAGTATGCTATATTTTTTCAAAATTATGTTACCACCGCTTCATTCTGTCATCCATAAATCATCAACCTTACTGTATTTCAATTCAAGTTTTATAACAGGCGGATTTCTAAACTTATGATACTACCTTATTGCTGTGTTCGATAAGGTCGATAATAAGCGGTTTAATGATGGTCATCATATCCTTGATGTTCTTATTGCAGGGCACTGAGCCATTGGGTAGCAAGTCTGTTTTTTCGTTCTATTTTTAAAATTATGGAACGCAATCTTACCTTATTGCTGTGTTCAATGAGGTCGATAATAAGCGGTTTAATGATGGTCATCATATCCTTGATGTTCTTATTGCAGGGCACTGAACCATTTGGCAGCAAGTATTTGTTTCGTTCTTTTTTTTATTTTTATCTAACATAATCTTACCTTATTGCTGTGTTCGATAAGGTCGATAATAAGCGGTTTAATGATGGTCATCATATCCTTGATGTTCTTATTGCAGGGCACTGAACCATTTGGCAGCAAGTAGACTTTCGTTCCCATAATACCATCTGTCTCCATGTCATCTGTTTTCCGCTTTTTCAGCTGCTTTGTAAAGTTGATAAAAACAAATTTAATTCTAAAAATAAATTTCATTGAGTAAATATGTGTGTATCACAAATAAAAATGTTGATATACCATCTGTATCCATGTCTTTTGTTTTCCGCTTTTTTTTTTAAGCTGCTTTGTAAAAGTTTATAAAAAAGTTAAAAAGAAAATATAATTCTACAAACATGTGTATTGCAAAAACTTATACAAATAGGCCTATGTACTTTTAAAGCATTTATGAATTACCCAAAACATGAAATATAGTTAAATATTCAACCTCCACAATATCTTCTTTTTTACTTTTTAAGTAAGGTTTGGGGTGGGATCAGAACAAAATCTCACTAATTAGGTACAAAATTTAATTATTTGGCAACGAAATCTTGAGCTGATTACTTCACTGATAATAACTACATAATATAAATGTACTAATTTTACTTATAAAATACAACCTATTCCAGAAATATGTAAATATATTAAATTCGGTGGAATCTGGTTAAACCGAACACGCCCAGTCAGGTAAAATAGTTATGTTTTTCTAACATTCGATTAAATTTATGACAATAATGGAGATGCTCGGACATCTAAGTAAGTTTCGGATTTTATAATCAAAACACAGTGTTAATCATCGTACATATTAAGAAAACTGCCAAGAACGCTGCAGATATATTTAATATCATAGACTGCATTAAAAATTGTTACCACAAGCTCGTATTTATCCATGGAAATAAACGTTATTCCAATTCGCCATTCGATATTCGCCATTTATATCAATAATCTAAATTTTATTCCGTTCAAACAAATCAGTTATTAACGATCATATACAAACCCCATCATAATTGTTGACTTCAGCTGGTGGCTTCGGAATATTCAAGTCGGTCGGTATATTTGATCGTCGACTCAATTGGAAATTGTCAGACTGTAGATAAAGAAGAAAAATACCTTTTAGCACGAATTGACACTGTGCAAATGCAAACGCGACTGAATGATGAATCTATCTAGATCTGATCATATTTGATCATAATAGTTATTTTTCTTTGAATGCTTTTACATTACAATTGAATTAAAACATATATTGAACATATATTATGATATAGATTATATCTATGCATCACTACAGATATGTGAAATAAATCACGGATTTATCTACATTTGCTTGTGCGATAACGGGCACATATCGAGCGAATTCTGTGCGACTTTTTTTTTAATCTGATAATTTGATAAGACAATTTGTGTGAGAATGTCGCACGGCATACGGGTAGATATATTCCTTATGAATAGGATTGACCTACCGCTAAAATTGTGTTGAGCTCTATAACTTTGGCGGGGAACACATTTTGGATGAGCTTTTCTGCCTGAAAGAACAATTATAATAAAATAAAAAATATGACTATTTTTTTATCACAGGTATGGGCTCAATTTTATTTCAGCAAGATATATACATCGAAATATATTTGTAACATATAATTTGATATTATGATATCCATAGGCTATTGAAATTTGATCTGAAAAAATATTGTTCGTCACAAATATGCACATACGTGACCCTTTTTTTTATCAATCATTACACGTAATAGCAGTTATTTCTATTTTTTGTACTTGATTTTTGTGACTTTTTGTTATAACTTCAATGTATTAGAAAAACATTGAGATATTTGAAAATGCATTTGACTCACCTCTTTCTTTATGTCTTCCTTGTATGACTCTACCTGCAATCGAGAAACAAAACGGACAAGGAAGTATTTGTGAAACACGAAAAGGCCCCAACCGCCCCCCGATTCCAAGGGGTATTTACTATCTCGTTTATGCCCATGTTTCGAAAAACCGCTG
>LQRL01172449.1:3279-17350 GCA_001703475.1 Hydroides elegans
ATGACTGGTGACAACGTAATGCATATCCTTCATGCCTCAAAGAAATACGACATCCCATTATTAACACAAGCATGCGTTGATTTCATGGATAAAAGCCTCAATCCAAGTAACGCATGTTCTATTCTGGAACACAGCATCTTCTTTGAGGAAAAAGACCTTGCAAGTAGATGTATTTTAATGATTGAAGATAACACACAGAGTGCATTCAGTTCAGATGCGTTTATGGATATTTCCCAAGACACTCTAGTCTATGTCTTAGAAAGCGATGATTCGAAAATGGAGGAAATCGATATTTTCAAACGGTGTTGCGATTGGGCCGAGAATAAAGATAAAACTAAACCGGCTCGGGAGGTGCTCGGCAAAGCGCTGTATCAAATCCGATTTCCTATTATGAGTCTAACGGAATTCACAACTGCAATGCTAGAAACTAATATATTGACAAAGGAAGAGCAGCATAGTATCAGTGTCTATATGACAACGTCTGATGAGCAGAAAAGGCTTTCACTGTTTAAGTGTTTGAAGCGCAAAATTAAAGGTTTGTTTATTTTAAAAACTCGTTGCACAATTGCGAAGGTCCGGTATAACACAGCAGCGAACTATACATATAGCGTTGGTGATTACGATAATAAGATAAACAATATTTTATGATTATGATATTATGCATCACTTAATATTTGTTATTATTACATGGTCAGGGCGCATGGCTTAAATAAATGATAAGGAAAAGCTATGATGCAATATTTCTGTGTATTGCACCCGGACTATTTTCCGATTGCACTTACGAAATCAAATTTTCATAATAAAACAATATGAACATGAGTTAATGTTTAAATAATTGATTTAACATATATTATTTTCTCATCCTAGATGATTTATAAACTTAACATTTTATAATCCATCCTTATTGTCAATATTATTAAATATATTATATTATCGCCTTATATGACATGGCAAAAATTAACTTTTTTTCACTAACGATTTTCTTTGTTATTCCATGTAATAAAGGGAATACAATATTCAGATTCAATATTGTTATGTGTTTATTGCACTCAGGGGTCAAATTGGATGCACTCAGCCTTCGGCTTCGATACATCCAATTTGACGCCTTCGTGCAATAAACACCTAAAAATATTGAACCTTCATAAGGTATTCCCATATTACGTGGCAGGGCACTCATAGAATTTTCTGTGATCGATGTGAAATTCGCAGAAATTCAAAGAAAAGTAATTTCAAGTTTAAGCTGAGCTGCAGTTGCAGTCAATTTTACAAGCGCCTCCCCTTACCACAATTGTGTTTTGATTTTTTATTTGTTAAATACTTACTATTCTTTTAGATAAAATCGTATGTGTATCAAAGTCAAAGTGAACTAGCGTGTCGGAACCAAAGTACAAGTTTTCGTGATTCTTTGATTTACATTTTTTTTATTGATTATTTTGTTATATTCGGTTACATTCCAGGCGACATCGTATGTGGCAGCAAAGTAAAAGTGAAGCTAAGCGTGTCGGAACCCAAGTACACATTTTCATGATTCTATAATATACTTTCTATTTTATATTTTCATTTAATATATTCATTTCGTTATATTCGTTTAAATTCCAGGCGACATCATATGTGGCAGCAAAGTAAAAGTGAAACGAAGCGTGACGGAACCAAAGTACCACTGGGGCAACGTGGATCACGAAGATATTGGAACAGTTGTAAAGATTGATGATTCAGTTGCATTCATTAGTTTTCCGTTTTTGTCCTATATATGGCGATGTGCTTTGGATGAATTGGAACTAGTTTGATAAGTGATGAAAAAAAAGGATTATTTCTTTATAACATAAAACAGTCTGAGCTTTCATGAAGAAGCATTTCTGTTTTGCCTGTTGACAATAATTGATGATAATGGTCTAATATAGTTTGAGTAGTAAATTTAGTTGGCAGTTCTCAAGTATTTGTTTTATTTGGACAAGGTTATAACAATATCATTTAAAGTTATGTTCTTTTTTAATATTTCATATCAAGACACTTTGTGAAAATTCATAGATATTAAAAGCATAGGCATCAGAGATGCAAAGCCCCCAGTCTATGCAAAACATTCTTTATCTCGAATAATTGTCAATAACAAGAAGAAGGTCAAAAGACATATCTTTCTCACAATGATGTCAATACAACGTCTTTCTCACAACCTCTTTCCAACAACGTCTCTCTCACACCGTTGCCCTAACATTTTCGTCCACATACGTAGTCCTCACAAAGTCACAATATACGTGTTATCTTTCTGTGCTGTACAAATGTCCCTAAATATCTAAAATTCGTCCAAGTTCAGTACCCCCTAATTTCGACAATTTTTGATCGATCAAACTGAAACCTCGACGTTGCACATCTGCAATATATATCTTTACCCTGTGTGAAGTCTCAGAACCCTAGAACAGAGGCTTCATACCAAAGTGCCGCGGACAAAGTGGTGTATAAATATCCCAAAATATCTCAAATTCGTCTAAGTTCAAACCCCCGTGATTTCCACATTTTTTAGTCGATCAAACTGAAACCTCAACGTGCACATCTGCAATATATATTTTTCCCCTGTGTGAAGTTTCAGAACCCTCGAACAAAGGCTTCATACTTAAATACCGCGGACAAACTACTGCATCTCAAATGTTAACAGACGGACAGACGGACGGACGGACGGACGGACGGACAGACGGACGGACGGACGGACGGAATGGGGGATAGCAATAGCCCTCAGCCAAATTGGTTGGCTGTGGGCTAAAAATATTGGTTAATAAAACGGGTGCATAATTGTCTATATTGGTTATTTTTGTAAATAATTTAAATATGACGGTATCAGCTAATACGTGTGCAGACCCATTTCGGCAATATATGTAGCACTTTTGAGCTGTTTTACTTTAGGATCCCTGTCTATCAATGTATTTTATATTTCAGACCGAAATCGAGCATCGCTCTTAAAAAGCAAAGCGAGTGTTTTGTGTTTCCCATCGGGCCTGTATTTGAAAACTAGCTCTGTTAGGGACGAACAGTTCCAAACAGGGCCTGCCGCTAACCCCGTTTCGTAAATATCCACATTATATCACTCTCACATCACTCTCACTATCACTATCACTCTCACATTAAAAACGTCTAAATTGTAATATAAATACGTAATCCACTAAACATGGGTCAAGACAACTTCGGACGTTGATTCCTTATTGGCTAATATGAAAGCTCTCTGGCCCTTCATTTACGTCTCGGCATCGCAAGGACGTCGTTCTTACCTGCAGAATGACGATGTTTCTATGACCACAAATAAAATAGGATATCCGACAAAATGTTTATCCGACGTTGCAAGACGTCTTGCCTCGAGGGAAGCAAATACCGAGCTCATAAAAAAGGGTTTGTTATGGACTGCTTATTCAAATGGCAGTGATCATCACCACAATAGAATTTGCGTCTTTAAAAAAAAACGAAATAAGTTTCCTCTAGAGTCTACATCTTCATGAAGACTCTAGACGTCTATTTGGTAACAACGATTTATATTTAGTTTTGTGCATAATTTTGTGAAATTCAGATTGTTCAAACAAGCTGTAATCTGTAGACGTGTGTTATTTTTACAGTGAGTATTTTAATATTTCATTGACTAAAATGAATATGTTCGAACTGCACAGAACAAGTAGACACTAGTTTTATGCCAAATAACAATTATCATCCGTGCCACATCGCTTTCAGACGTGACATTGAAAAAGAGGAGAACAGTTGGACTATTATGAAAGTTTTCCGAACGTCCTATTGCGTCCCAACATCCGAGAAACGTCATCGTCATGGCGTATGCCAAACGTCCTCTCACTTTTAGATACGATAAAGGACGGTCGAAAACATCCTTTCTACATTGCTCGACCTCTTGGGATTGATCTTCGTGCACGGAACTCCCAGAGATAAAGATAGAAACTGCGAAGTATACATATGATTCTATAGGGTCAAAAGTGTGCAAAAATATATCAACACCAATAAAACTCCATTTGACTAACAAACGATACTTGTAAAAAAACCTCTCATTATGTCCAGAGATTCAATAGAAATGTTATGCCTTGACTTTCATCTTAGAATCTAGAAGTTCATGCAAATACTGTTACTTTTAGATTGATTAAATGTGAAAAATAATAAAGCAAATCTTTCTTAATAAAAGATAGAATCTCATTTTAATTCTGCTGCACAATAAACCGTCTATATAACCTAAAACGTCCATACAGTGTTTATACTCGTAATCATGGATACTAAATCAAAATCACCGGATACCTTAACGCAATGGATAACAAAACCAACTCCACCACGAAAACGACAACCAGGATACATAGCCATCATGGATCACCTTTCACACTACGTTGCCGAATCCATGTTCTGCATGTTCGAAATGTCGCAATCCCTGCTCCTGTGCACACTGCAACTCTACATCTATTACATCGTGAGCTCCAACATGCCTTTAGCGTCAGAAGCGCGCATCCAATCGAACGTCGCCTTCTTTTTGACGCTGCATAAGTTCATTTCGAATATGCCGAGTATTTTCTTCGCGCTTTGTTGTGGGTCGTGGAGTGATCACGTGGGGAGACGACTTCCGGTGATTTTTTTTGTTGCATTTTTGGGCATATTTAATATATAAAGTACATTTACATTAACAAGGGAAGCCGTGTGTATTTTTACCTGTGTACAAATGAGTCCAATTTTAAAATCCAGATTTTGTATCAAACTATTCGGAATACGATGTTCATGTTTATCATAGATGTACACTATTATGCATAAACACTTCATTTTAAGTTGAAAACTATCGCAATATAATCAGTAACATGTAAGATATTTAACTTTAGATTTTTCTTATTTGTACATAGCGTCTCATTTGCACATAGGCTCCCTTGTATATAAAGTATATTTACATTCATACAGTCAGGTAAAGATAGACATTACAAAACAGTTTCATCGACAGAATTATATATAAACAAACTATATAAATATCACTTTAATTGCTCATAAATTGAGATATATTTACAGCTAGATTTAACAAGTATCCTGTGGTTATTCCATTTTACAGAAAAGTATTTTCCAGCGAGAAAGTTTCTTTCGGCTGAATACATATAACAATTATTTTCAATAGAGTTTCCAGGCGCGGATTTAGAGGAGGCACAACCGGCGCGCGCGCCCCCTGTTCGCCCTTATATGTAATACAAAATAATAAATTGACGCCCAAAGGTTCGGTCTGATATTTTATACTGTCGGTGCCCTTAGGTACAATATTTTTCTAGAAAGGCGCTTGGTTTTAATAAAAAAAGTTTTCTCTCGACCTCTCGTTTCACATAGGTCATGTTGTGTTGCGCGGGAACTGTGTTCGCGAATGTGTATTACGTCATCAGTTTATGTGCGGATTATGGGGTGGCGCTGTTACTGGTGTTTGTGGCTGGTTTTATCAGAGCGTGTTTCGGGAAGAGCGCTACGTTTAAAATGGCGGTAAGTCGAAGAAATAAAATATTGCCTGTTTTTTTTCTGTGTTATTATGAGGTGTGCGCTAAGTTAAATAGCCCATATATTTATAAAAGAAAGGTCAAACGTAGATTTCGATGCAGACCACCTTCCCCGTTCCCCCCGCATACCTAATAATAGATTGGAGCCTCTCGTGACTCTACAATTGGCGCCCCGTTTTTTTTTTTCTGGATCCGCGCCTGCAGCCTTTATTTATCAAACAATGATACCAGTGAAATAGTCATAGAAATGACTTTCTAATTGTGACATATAAAAGTTGTCCGGTCAATCACGGAAGTAGAATGGGCATTACTCCAATGTCGTGTCGAAGGTAGACATAAGAAGGACGCTCCGTTAACCTCGGACATGAAATGACGTTAGAATATATGGGATTTGACCCTGACTCTTGACGTTCTTTCGACGTACCATCCGAAAGTGACGTCTTAAAGACAACCCATGCGCGGATAAATAGGAGGGGCTCGCACCTGCTTTGTTATTTTAAAGATACGCCCCTGGATCGGGCAGGAGTATGCTTTATGTTATTTCATGTTTTATGATTTTTAACGAGTCGTTATTATTTTCATGGCAGATCTACAGCTATGTGACTGATACGAGTTTGGAGGATGACCGAATGCGACGACTTAGTCGAACAGACGCCATGAACTATTTGGGATGCCTCAGTGGCTCACTCATAGGTATTGAAATTTATATTTTAAGGCCACATTTTTATAGTTTTCCTCTTGTTCCTCTGTTTTTCTCATTGTTCCACTATATTTTTTATATTTTTACTCTTCTGTCTATTCGTTCACTCTCTCCATCTATCGATCCATTGACGTTTGTATCAAATATCTTTATATGTTCCTCCTTGATTGACCGTTTCGCCTCATTGATAATTGCATATGTTAATACATGTTTGTTAAATGATCGCCAGAAATATGGTAGCATAATCAAAATGTTAAACGTAGCATCAACCATTTACACATATATGACCTTTAGCCAGTCATAACACGGTTCCAATATACTGAAAAGGAAAGTAAGTTTATAAGGCAAATAATAACCAACACTATATATTGTTTCTGCTCACCAGGTGGCGTCCTGATTAACGATGACGCCGCTTCCTATTCGCTCATCTTTCTCATTTCCGCCACACTCTGCACCGCCACCTATCTACAGGCCAGCGTCTTTATGATGGAGTCTATACCTGACAATATAGACTCTATGGTATTAGATATAGACTCTAAACCTGGAAATGTAGATTCTAAGTCGGGAATGATAGATTATATCGATTATGGAGACAAAATTACTGAAAGGTCGGAGAAAATACGTTACTATGAATCTGAATCCATGAGTAAAGGCAATACTGATATTGGTTTGGATATAAGTGATCCCGACATTAATGAGCCCTGTGGTATGTATCAATATATACCTAAATCACTTTATGTACTAATTCAATATACTACTGATGGCGTAACAGTAAGGTGGCAATTAATTTTCGCGCTCTGTGCGTTGTCCTTTATCTACTTCATTCGCGCTGGGGAACTAGATACGATTCTGTTATACGTCAAAAGAGAACCATTCCTTGCAACGTCTTCACAATATCTATTCATGAGTACATGCGTGTTTTTCACTATGGGTCTGGTTCAAATCTCGTTCTCATGCTCAAAATGCCATAGATCCTCAGAAATCACTCTCATCCTTATCGGTTTCTCATTTAAAGCTGTGTCCTTAATATGCCTTATCTTATCTACCGAGATACATCATGTTTATTGTGCGCTTATCTTGGGAAGTCCCATTTCTCTCGCTATCAGTGGTCTGAGCTCGTTGCTGAGTAAATCCGTGGGAGAAAGAGATATCGGCAAGGCATTTTCACTGTTATCCTTTAATGAGATCATTGTGGATTTGCTTGGAAGTGTCTGTTTCAATTATACGTATATAGCGACGGCAGAAATATATTTTCCTGCTTTTGTCTTTGTATTGGAGCTCGCTTGTACTATTGGTATTATTGTGTTGACGGTTTGTTTTATTATAGGAAAGGTTTGTTTCGATTGAGAATTAAACAGCTTGGAGATACTTTCCGTGTTGCAATGTCCTGATGTGATTGCAATACATCAAGTGTTTTGAATAAATTGCGGATAGAATTTTAACTTAAACTTTCATATTTGTAAAATACCCGCACTCTTTGTAATATGTCTTCGTTAAATTTTGAAGAAAAGCGCTTAATTGGTACAGAATTAAGTTGTTATAATTACATGTCTGTTGAAGAAATTGTTAAACACGTATTACCAGTGATTGCTGTATCATGAGAAATAACTTGTGTTATCGTAATTCGACCGTTGTTTGATGTTGGCTGTGTATTGTGATTTGTTGTTATTACATTTGTTATGTTTACAGGTTTTGAATAAATCATATTCAGAAATGTATGTTTTGTGTTATTTTTGTTTATTTTTGATACATAAAACATGACACTGAAGCATGTGAATTTATTAATTATCTAGGGTTACAAAAATATACATATTACACAACATTATAATATACATTAATTAGTGAATTGATTTTTCCAAGCCTATTTGTCGAACAGATTATAGTAACAATAATGTTTAGCCATACTTAAATGCACAGTTTACAAACACTGTGTTTCATTCTCGTTTCAAATGTTATTTTCTATTAGATTTTGCTTTATCACAAAGTGTGTTTTATTCCATACATGCATTTGAAAATAAATGTTTGACAGCATGTCTATCACTTAACATCATTTACATTTTATTGCGATTTTAAAACCCTATTAGTTATAGTAGCTCAATGCATTTGAGTGCAAAATATAAAGGATAAAAGAAATGTTTCATTTTGATATGAGAACAGGCAGAAAATGTAGTATTCACAAAAACGTTCTTTTTAGCACCAATAATATCTGGAGGGGAAGCATATTTTACACACCATTTCAACATGAAAATCGAATGAAGTTCATTGATAATAAATTGTTCAATGACAAAACCCGTCAATTAAGGTATAACAATGATTTCAAATGTTAAAATATGTACTATTTAACTATTTTATTGATAAATATCCTGTTTGTAATTTTATAGCACATGGCCTATGCATTAACTATTGTGGTATTGAGATCTTAGCGCACAGAAAACCAGTTGCATCTTTCAACATATCGGCACTAGAAGTTTCAAATTTGCATTATTATACGCAGCTAACCTCTTAGCAACTTTTTGCAATTAAAAATTTGATATATTCTTTTTGCAAATAGGTGTATACCCTACTTTCACCTCTGAAATTTTCTAAGTCCAGCGAAACCTTTGGAACATTCCTTATATTCAAAAGGTCAAGTGTAGGGGTCAATTTGAATTTGCATATATTTTGACCCGAATCAGAGCCGGGGAAAAGCTAACAAATGTCAATAGCTCTTAACGTCAAACAATGACCAAGAGATTATTAAAAGGTCCAGTCATACCACCTTTTGTTATCATTTATAGTTTTTTTTTTGCATTCGAAAATATCGCTCCCTTATATTAATAGTAATAACCGTATAAGATGCACCCGGGTTATAAAACACGAGTTTGCCCATGTCGCATTGTCAATCAAGAATCCCATACATTTCTAAAATATCCTTTCACGGTGGTCGAATTGAATAATTCTTTATTTACTTTGTTGATCTATCATCTTCTCATCTCCATGAGATAATCATTGCGAATAAAAAGTTAATTTTAATGAAAAATATACATGTTGTCTCCTTATACCCACCCCCACCCCCACAATCATATTCGTTTATGAAACTTATGTTAAAATCGTCATATTTCGGTTTTCAATGGATTGATTCAATCATTAAATTATTGCAAATTGTAATTATTACCTTAAAATGAAAAAAAAATGCTCAAGAGTTGAATCAAGCTACTAATAGGGGCAAGGTTTCATTCAAATATAATTAGATCTTTATCTGACGCTTTTATTGGCATCATACAAATAGTGAATGTATAACTATCTCTAGAAATAAAGGAAATTCATCAAAAAGTGAAACCAAAAATCAATAGTATGTTTATATATAAAACGCTGAATTTATCTGACGCGTCGTTCACGATTATAATGCAGAGCTGCCGACGCTTTTCTTAAAAAGTGTATATTAATGTTTGACACGAATGTCCAGTCCCGTGATCGTTTGAATATTGTGGGTCTTGTTTATCATGTAAATCATTAGGGCTACTCCAGAATAATATGTGGAACTCTGTCATTTTCTTGTGTTTGGTCTTTGTCATTGTTTGTGCGCTAAGATTTCAAAACTACAATAGTAACAACGAACAAGGGCCTTAACTATGCATTCTGAACTATCATAGAGGCCGGGACATACAAACAATTCCACCCATTTGACCCTAGTGGTCCTTTTGGTCACGTACGACCACCAAGTCAAGTTAAATTTTCTGGTGTCAGTGTTGCCGAGCTCAGTGTGAATGTTTTCATCGAAGCGGTGTTCACTTGCATGTTCGCAATGAAGTTCCAAAGGTGGTTCGTGATGCAACATTTCTCTGCATATCGTGAGGAATTCAACTCCCCATTTGAGAAAGATCTCCGCATTGACAGTTGTCTCTCCAGTGGTACATCTTTTGAATATCGACTAAAGTACAATTATAGATTAAACTATTTCTTTAGCAAATAAATTAAACAAAATACGAATGTTTAAAGACACGTTTAACAATAATAAATACGTTCTAATTATGATATTTCTATAATATATTTTACGCTGTATTTTATATCAATTTTATAAATATGATATATAATTTCGAATTAAACTATTTATTTTATCAATCCACTACTTGTTCTAAGTAATATAAAATTACAATCTTAATATCATGGAGCCTATTAATACTTTAATATAACATTAGAAGGTTATGGTCATTCGAGATAAAGTTTATGGTCCAAAAAAGAGACAATACTCACCCGAGCCAATGACTGATATTCAATTTCAGATACAAAGCAGAATTGCCTAGTTCTCATTTTTGCATAGCATTCCTTTAAAAAAAAATTCATACTGAATGAAACCTTAAATACAAATATATGAACGATTTATAACCTATATTTGTTTTGAAATTTATAACATCAAATAAGTAACCGTAGCACAAAAAAATATACTCGTTTTATGGCTATAATCAAGTATGTATCAATCAATTATGGCTATGATCCAAGTTTTATCCATGTGACACATTAATTTTTATACAAAGGCCTTTTTCATGTTCTCCTTTCCATGAAATATTTCTTTTTCTGATTTCTAATGTTTAAAAAACATACTAAAGCTCTATACAGAATGAACATTTCGCCGTTGAATTTTTACGCCTCAATATTAACAATTTTAAAATACCATATGAAAACGATTGTTTTGAACTGTTTGATTATTACTTTATAAAACATAAATGTGTTGTTTATAATTTGTGAAATTTTGGTTGCATTATTTCTAATGGCTGCTTTGGTATTGTACTTAAAGTAAAAATCGCGGCGACTTTCACAAATTATACAATATCTATGCAACTATTTCTTGCAATGCAACCAAATTTTCACAAATGATTACCAACATAACATTGGTTTATATAAAAATAAACAAACAATATAAAACAATCATTTACATATACTATTTTCAAGTTTTTCATAGTTTAGCTCGAACAATTTACGGCGAAAATTTCATTTTATACAGAGCTTAAGTCTTATAGACTCTACAAATTGCTTGAAAGAATGCATGCTTTCATTGATGTATAGTCAAAAAGGGTAAATTTCTATGTACTTTGTTTGTAACATTAAGTGCTAGACAGAAGTCATGTAACACATGAGACCGGCTCTCGCTTACATTTAGAACTACCCATACTTTAGGGCCTGGCCAGATTGGAAGCTTTTATCTGCCTTTTTTTTCCTAACAAGCTGTGTTTTGCTATATGTTCTTTGTTGGACTTAAACATTTTCCAAAAAAGCTGGTTTCTGTAACCTGCCTTTTTAGTGGTCACATTGGACGCTTTTCGAGCAAGTTCAAAGTTAAGACTTTTTGGCATTTAAACAATGAAAATATCGAATTGAACACTGGACGATTCTAGCAGAAGAGTGAATCTTAAAGGTATTTTGTATTCTAAACACAGGGAGCTAGACTTGTGCCTACCTCTTTGTCACTTCAACCACATTTTGAAATTAATCATTTATATCACTCGTGATAATATTATGTACAACATAAGCTGCCTATGTCAAATTGCATGCCATGGTGAAGTGTATTTTATTGTAGATCTATAAAGCACCTGATATTATGTTCAACGCCGATAGACTCCTTAGCTTTATATAACATGTGGCTATATTCTACACCTAATTTCCTGTTTCTAGTTAATTAGCCGTTGCCCTAGAATATCTAATATGATATGACACCTTGGTTAATATGCATGTTAAAATAAACATGATGTCGTTTTCATTAGAACTCATAAGCACTGCTCATAATGAGTCTTTGTTCATTTGGATGAAACTTATTAAGGACATGTAAAAGTGAAAGTAAAATTGGGATGTCAATTAATCAAACGGATAAATTTATAAAAGAAATATTCCAGGACACCTCTGTCCTCTATGACAAACCATAAAGAAGTACCAGGATTAAGGTTTTTAATGGAAAAAGAGAGCCATTAAATGGATATTTCTAATGTCATAGAAATGATAGTTAATAAGAGATAGGTCTCTACATACTTTTTAATTGCTAAATTTGCTTAAGTTTTATTGCCAGGAAAAATAGCGAAAAACGTCAGAACTATGCTCGCGATTACCATTTGAAATAAAAAACCCACAGGAATGGATAATTCTTTTTTTTTTCGATTGAAATTAGAGATCAATGTATGGCAATCAATGGCATTAAATTAAATGATATGATCGAAAGCTTATACTTCACTTTAAGAACCAGAAAAAAAACAGGAGATGAATTGTAAAGCATAAAAAACAGATAAATAAATAACATGTGTCTGCAAACGTGTTTACAACGATTAGCACCTTGTTTTATCACAGCACATTCAATATATAAATCTACAGACCTTAATATAAAGGTTTTATTGTATTATTATACATTATTATTATTATTATTATTATTATTATTATTATTATTAAGTCCAAAAAGCTTCCAATGTGACCACTTAAAGCATCATAAAAGCATGTTTTCCGCTTGTTTGAAAAAAAGGCGGATAAAAGCTTCCAATGTGACCAGGCCCTTATTCTTGCTGACATAGAACCACAAAGTCCTCTGAAGTCTATTTACATTCTACTTTGTTTCAAATTTACTCCTTAAATGGTCAAACAAGGCGCTCAAACATGTCTTGTTCCTTTCAGCATCTACTTTGACTTTATATAATAATTCAAACATTTTGCTTTAATATTAAAACACAATTCGTTAGCAAAAAAATGGATAAAATTACTAAACCTTCAAAATTAACGATATCACTCTTAAGAAAACAGAATATCTTCCTTATTATAAGTGTTGCAGGACTTTCGTTCAGTAATTTAGTATAATTACCTGCATCGGCTCTACAAGCGATCCCAAATAGCCTTTGTATACCATCACTTGTGACAGTAATTCTCCATATCTCTTAGCGATGGTTTGCTCATTGCTTGAAATAAATTAAGATAAAATACAACATATTATACCATAAAAAATTAAGTAAAGTGTTTTTAATCCAACTCAATTTCATGCAACCAAGCAAACTCCTATGAAAAATAAATAAAATGCTACATGCTTATTTCACCTTTAAATATAGGGTAAATATATTTTCATTGTGATTTTACAAAAGCTCTTATAATTGGTAATCAATAAGTAGTATATATTATTGGTGACACGTTTTGTTAATGAAACTTGTTTGAATTGTAATATTAAGAATAATATAAAAGAACTTAAGTCATTGCTTCGTGCTTAAGCCTGTGACAGACGTATGGTGAATTTTGTTCAAAGTATCAACCATTTTACACAATTATTTTTATCACACAATTAAATCAAAGGTTCACTAAGCGTTTATATCTATAGATTTTTTTTAAAGAGGTTTTGTTTCTTAAATATGTATTCTAGTGATACATACCAAAATATAATCGAATAAAATTGTATAATATATAAATCAATGCATATATTAGAGAACCAACCGTGTTTGCGAAGGACGTATCTGTGTCATGGTCGGCTCACTTAATACAGGTGTTCTTTTCGGGATCGTTTCCACTTGCCTCATTATATGAAATATCAAGAGACCGATATTTTATAAGTTTAAAAAAAGAATGCTTTTGAAAATCACGTAATTCAATGTAATGTATTAAAGTGGATACATAATCACAATTTCCAATTACTTCCATCTAACATTTGTTATTTGGGGTGCAAGCTGTGTTATACCTACCTTATCTGTTGTCTTTGATCTGTGGCATTGATGCGTGATTGAGAATCTAGATGATGACGCAAATCCGTTACTTCCCGAGAGAGCTCTTCTATTTTTATAGCCTTGACATCATTTTGCTGTTCTAATAGAATCTGGTGCTCCTTTGTTCTTCTCCAATTTTCCAATTGCTCGTTTACTTCTGTTAGAGAACAAATATCCAGTTGAAT
>LQRL01172451.1:8831-19855 GCA_001703475.1 Hydroides elegans
AGTGTGTAACGTTTATCGTTTAAGGGTTTAGCCTTTGTGCGTTTAACGTTTAGCGTTTGCCCCGAGAAGTTAGTAATGCGCGCGACTGTATATACAATGTTGGAATATCTCATACATTTCCATGGTTCCATTCTCTCCAATAGAATAAGTATAGCTTATAGCTTGTTGTTTCAAACAATGAAAATGTAATACTATATAACTCTGAACATTAATTTAAGATTGTTCATATGTAGGCAAAATAGTCGAAAGCCATCCTACCAAAAACGTTGCAATCACGTTAAGTTAAACCAAAATGTGGTAATGCACCTACGTGTAAAGCAGGGTAAACGGTCTAAAGACCCTGGCGAAAATCCTATCCCGCCCCCAACGTCCTGGGGGAAAGTCATTTGAAGTATTCGATCTAAAGTGAATTGAACACGTGTTGTTCCGCCGGGAGGGGAGGGGGACTTTCGCCTATTCTGCTTAAATGGGGGTGGGGGCTTTTCGCAGGAGGGGGGTGTCTTTTGCCCTAGAACCGTAAAGCAGTCTCATTGTCGATGTCATGAATAAACGAGAGGCTCTCCGGATTTATATCGTGATTTCGATGCCAATATATTAACAAAACGACCACCATTTGAAACATGGGATAATTATGTTGAACATGCTAAAATACCCTCATTTGGTGTCTCCATTCCGTAACCGCTATTGGGTTACAGCTTATGAGTCGCTGCGAGTAACAAAAGGGGACACAACAGGATGACTCATTGCCAAGGAGCCCACTCCAACCCCAGCTCTCTTGTCTTATCATATACGAAGTGCCATATCAATATTCCCTGATGCGCGACGCGAGACATCTTGTTTTCACCCAAAGTGCACGATGTAATGAAAAACTGTGTAACGGAATCTATGGAACACATAGCTAAATGTGGTTTTCTCCACTGGTGTTTTTTTCCGGGATTCAAAAGTCAAACAGAACATACGCGTCGTAGTTTTAAAAAATCAGACAGAACCCGGAGATTTATTAAGAACAGCTAAATACATCCAATTATATATTGATAGAAATAATAATAAAAGTTGTTATGATTAAAAAAAGAATAGTGACAGCTCTATAGGATTACGCGTATCAGTTAGTTTTTAACTTCAAAAGCCTAAAGTCAATCATAAAGCATACGTTTGGAATATCATTTGTTTTTTGCTTGCAAATAAGATTTGTCATTATGTACTTTTATAATTATTCATGTTATACTAGTTTCAATGTTTGGTTTGCTGACTTGCAAGAGCGCCTCCAGAGCAATAAATTTGGTAAACAAACAAGTTCCAAGTGATAAACTTCTAAGGACCAGTGGCTGGACTTTTCGTCTCCTATAAATTCGATCCCGATTACTTCGGTCACTTTTGACATATTCGGCGTTTCCGAAAGAGACACTCCGGCCCATACAATTTTGGCCATCTTTTCCAACAACCCTTTATATTTGTTTATATACAAATTTATCATTTGAATTTGATTTAGTTTAGAACAATATTTTTTGTTATATTTTTTTTACTTCTTTACACGATCTTTTTTCATATTTTACACTTTCACGGAATATTTCTTCACATAAAAACATTCAAACAAAATTAGAATAACATGATAGAACATGATTTTTAATTTGAAAAACATATGTTTAGCAGCTAGAAAGGGTATGCATATATCTGGATTATCATTAATAGAATGACATTCCATGACCTTTTATGTGTTGGTTTGAGCATAAAATCACTTGAAACATTGAAATGTGCTATATATATATAATGAAATAAGTCAAACAAGTTGTTTTACAAAATGTTGATATTTTTGTAGATATCTGACCTCAATGATAGCTATAATCGGGAAAGGAACATGTTCTGTGAAAAATGAAAATAGAAATATATGTACAATGTATGTATATTTTAATTGTGTTTCAATGAAGCACACCGAGCTACATATGTTTAAACGATTAAATACCAATTTTGAATGGATTTGCAAAACATTAAAAAGATCGTTGGAATATTTTTTTTCCAGGAATCTTGCAGCTAGATAGTAATTCATAAATATACACGGCTTACTCCTAGAGGATGGCCCTCTCACTAGATGATATAAACACAAGTATTCTGACTGTATAGGTCAAACCAATCACAGCCCATATTGCATCATTTATAAATACAAAGAATGAAATCATTGCAAAGCCAAGATGAAACAATGGGTTCAAATCTTATGCATGAAAGGTTGCGAGAATCCGAACTAAATCTGTCCGGCCAAAAAGTTTCCGGTCATAAAGCCTCCAAATATGACAGCATGTGCCAAAACGTTTCCAGCCAAAAATATCCTGCCGGATATAAAGTTTTACAAACACACCAAGATCCAATAAATTTACTTTGGTGTATTATCTTTGTTTTGTAATTACCATTATTTTCCCATGGCCTATATCTAGAAAATTTAGTATTGGAGCCCTTATGGCTGGAACCTTTTGGCTTGAAACTTTATGGCACATGCTCTCAATTTTTGAGACTTTATTGTCGGAAAGCTTTTGATCAAGATTCAATTAACCACCTAAGGGTAGCAAATAATACAACATAAGGAATCCAACGTTGTATTGTTTCATGTTTGAAATCTTCATTACAATAAATTATTTGCAGTAAATTTTTTGGTTGACGACATAATAAGATCCACTCTTAATGTTGGCGATTAGGGTTGAATAAGTATGGTTATATATTTGGATCATTATGTATAAGGTAAAAGCCAGTTGACATCAATGGACCGAATAAAATTCGATGCTTTAATTGTTATATCATGTTGTTTCAATCTCAAAAACGTGTATATATGTAAGCTTTGGCAGCCTAAATCACAAACTAAAATCACACAATATTCTAGTGTGCAATTTTATTTTGGACTCTACTATATTACGTTTGATAATGGATTATATCAATATACAAATTTTAACGCCGATTTAGCAATAAAATGCAACAAATTATTTTTTCTCTGTGTGTCCAAAAAACAATATCCTTGTCGTTTCTCAAAACACCTTGCTGATGTTTTATCCGGCGCGAAAAAAAAAGTTTTTTTATTGAATATTATTCAAATTCAGTGTATGTTAAATAATCGAAACATTGAGGCAAAATTTATTTTCGTCTTATACATATTTGTATACAACATGTATTATGTTACGGATACCCCAACTTATTGCTATAGGACGCACTATAAGGGTGATTACATAAACAATTTATAAAAGCAAATCGTACCTGTTTTGGAGAATAGAGGTATGATATGTTTTGTTTATATTCATAAGTATAGAAATACAGAAATCTAGGTACTGCAGTCATGCTCAGTCACATTAAATGTTCAAACCTGTTAAATAAAGATAAAATAATTATTTCAAATACCATTATCTTGCTAATATATTGCAAAATCCTTTGATATTTAGGGTTATGATTTTCAAATTATCCCAATAATGCAAAGCTTATGTGTATAAAAACATGACCTAACGTAGTAGAATCCTGAATAAAGAACACTACTATTTGCATGTTAACCCCATCGGTTTATTGAATTCTATCACGTGGCCCATGAAAAAAGTAGCAATTTACAAATGTACTTTTATATAAATTGATTAGTGTTATGCTTTGATATTAATATGATAAAATGGCGCTTTTGCACATAATTTGTTTATTTCTGTCACACATTTATAAAAATTACAAACGATATCAGCCGTAGCCTTAGCCGTGAGGACATGTTCAATAAAAATAGTGTTGCTCCGAAATTGGAAGAAAATAAGATTTAAATAAACCTTTGGAATAATTGTTTTGTACTCTTACTTTCGCAAAACAATGTCAAATATCTAGCAAAATGTAAGAGCTAGTGAATAGATGTGTTCTCTTTGCTTTCGATTCGAATAAAAAACTTTATATTTATGGTTTCATTGTGTATTGTTTCTTAAAAACCTGTTTATCACTCGAACAACACCAATGCTATCAGGTTATTGTTTTAATTATGATTATAATCTAAATACTCATTCTAAGCTATGTTTGGCTCTCAATTATGTTTTTGTGACACTTTTAGATAGGACAGTGTAAGCTACAAATAATTAAATAGTTATAATTGAATCGATTTTATGTCAGAAGATTTTTAACAATTCAATATAATGTTAAATTTGATATTGTTTAAATAATTTATGTAACATCATTTTATGTGGAGTTTGATCTTATTTATTCAGTCAATACAACTTTTTTGCTCTGACTGTTATAACTAGGATCATAAAATAACAGCTAGTTAAGCAAACATGTGAATGAGCCCCACCAAAAGCTTAGTTCTTTTTAAATTGTTATTTGAGCATAAATCACTTGAAATATTGAAATATATGGTAAATAATTAAATTTAATAGCAAACAGGTTTTACAAAAATATGTTCTTATTTTGTTGGTAAATTGCTGACATAAATGTGTCTAGATAACTGAATTCTGTAAAAGAAAACATTTTGTGAAAAAATGGAAAAACTTGCATCTGCAACCAGGTTTAATAACATATCAATTTAGAACGCCTAGCCATATTTAATTTAATGGTGTAGACACATATGAGGAAACAACGCTTGTTTCCACATTGTTTCCTTTTTGACGTGACACTGAGAGGAAATAACGTGGAAAGAACGAGGAAACAATGATAAAACAGCAAAGAAACAAGAAGGAAACAAGCTTAGGCGTAAACGCAATGTTTTAAAAGAATAGTTGCCTCACATTTTAGATACTATTAATGTATAATTGCTTATTATCCATCAATCGCAGCAATGAAATATCGACATTTCGTAACAAATCATAGTAATTGAACCTAACAATTCGCTTGCAATTGTTTACAGTAATTTTGGTGACGCAATCATCATAAACAACAAGCTATTAAAATGTAATGACATTTTCGCGATTCAACATTTTCAGTGATCACCCAAATGCTTGTTTCATAGTTGTTTCCACATTGTTTCCTCTTTGTTTTCCTTTTGCGTAACGTCAAAAAGTGGTAGTTTCCAAAATGAAACAAGCGGTGTTTCCTCATATGTGTTTCTACCTTAATAAGGTTAAAATATTAATTTTATATTGATTAGTGAACAATAGAAAATTATTTCTAAAGATGAAGATGTTCCTTGAATTGATATGGCTAGATAGCAATATTTGAAAGTTTGTAGCTAATCAATTTTGATAATGAACATTTTTACAGTAGCACCCCGTGGGATGCTCTGAAAAATCTCAATTATTGGCCGGCTGGATAGGGAAAATTAACAAATTTTTGCGCCTTGTATAACTGTATTTTACTTTTTTAATTATATATACGTTTCAGCATATATTTCTTAACAATTTATTTTGCAACAAAAATGGTTATTTGAATGTCCATGTGAGATAAGTTTCATAATGGTAAAAAAAATGCGACTTTTGTAAAATGCACAACACGAAGCATATCAGAAGCACGACCAACATCCTCGACGAGATAGCCATATACCTTGCCTTGCATATGGAGAGAGGATGTCACAAGAAACTTTTTTTTTTTTTAAATCCTCTTTTGTTTAGTTTCTTCAGGGACGAATGAACAAATAACTTATCTTCATAGAAATTACATTGTTTCATAATCTCGGCAAAGATTTATGAATGCGGTGCCTCGAAATGCACTTATCGGTCAAGGCCATCATAACAAAAAAGATGGCTGTGAGGAAAGAAAGAAAAAAGTTTTGAAACTGATAAATACTTATGGATATACTTTCTTATTTACAAAAATAAGCACTTAGTTAATTAAACATATGGTACTTTAGTAAAGAATAGGATAATGCTTGTTATGTGGTGTTTATAGTGTGAAGAATGGTATTTAATGAGCGATAATTTATGAATCAGCTGTTTTAAATGCTCACTTTTAAAACACAACCATGACTCTTTGTGGACAGTTTTTGTGTTTGATTGGAATACTGCTGATCAGCGATTTTAAAACAGGTGGGTTTATTTGATAGTAATGTCTTGGTTTGAATTTATTGAAATAATAATTTAAAAATACAAGTACAAGTAAACTTTTTTTGCACAGGAGCCAGATATCCGTATAAAAAATTCATTAAATTTATCTTGCACAAAGCACGATGTTATTCCAAACCTACAAGTAAGAATAGCTTGGTGCTCTCTGGTCAGCTTTTGCAATTGATTGTTTTGAGCTCGAATGTTGCTAGAGCCGAGCGAGCGATTACTTGTCTTATATTTCGAAACAATCATTCGTATAGTATTAAAATAACATGGAAGTCATCGGCGAGTGTTAGCTCTGGTAATAATCACCGTATATTTATTTCGGCTAAAGGAGTCTGTATTTGCCATTGACCCGGCCCCCAATAGGTGCAATAGAAGAATCTGATTGAGCGACTATTGCTTTCATGAAATATGTATCCATCATTTATTGATTACTGCATTTGTTTTATAATTTGATCATGATGTTACACCAAGGAAAAAAAGCTAACTATTGATTGCATTGCCATGTTTTGCATAATTAATATGTACATTTTTTCCATACTTAAGCGACGAGTGAACATTGTGGCGATGGAATGTTCCATTGCGAGCGTCCTGTGAATGAGAACAAGCACTGTATCTCGCAGCACTGGGTATGTGACGGTGATAAAGACTGTCCAGACGGCGAAGATGAAGAACAAGATTGTGGTAGGTATCTGTGGATGTTTTTGAACTATAAATATCCTTCAAATCACTTGACACCAAAACATGAAAATGATCTTATAATGCATTTTAACAACAATCTATATGCTGTTAAGAAAATGGTAAAACTTGTCTTTGGTTATAGTTGGTTGGCAAGGGAAAATTGTTTTCAAAAGATAAACTAAATTTCAGAGAAAATAAAACGCATAGATTTAATGGGGATAAGAAAACATGAAGATATAAGAAAACATAATGGATAAAGCGTTGATGCATTCCATTATAAATATCTTAAAATGAAGAGTGATTTTTCCCGATATCATGTAGATTTTTCTAAAAAATGACATTTGAAAAAAAACATATCAGATGCAACTCATGTTCGAGAATGAAACGTTTGAGAATATTTCACTATGTCAGTTCCCATTATGTTATTTTGAAGATGCATTTATTCATTTGATCGTTGTATTTTTGCATTTCGTTGTTCTACTTTCTGAGAAGTTTATTGGCATTTGACTGATACCGATGAGTACAAAAATAGCATGTTTGGATTTTAAAGATGATCTCATGGTAGTTTGTGAAAACTCAAATAAGGATTGAACTGTTCAAATCATTAAATGACACTTCTCCCTTCTTCCAATATGTATTGGGCTACGAGCTGAATCTTAATTGCATATAAGTGTTAAAATTAACGTTTCATATAAAGTATTCCATATACATGTGTATTCGAAATGAATCACTCAATGTAAGATAAAAGTAACTGCATCTTCTTCAACCAGCAAAAGGACGTTCCAATCCCTGCATCATTTTAGCAACTGATACCTTTAATGCCTTCCGGATGTTTTTGTCAACACACTAAGTGTGTGAGTTAAAACAACAGGTTCCATGTTCTGTTGTTCTCTTGCACGAATCTAGAATTCTGTTTTATTGTGAATTTCGTGCCAGAGTTTGCATTTATATATGTAGATAAGTGTATAATCTTAGACACTTATAAAGTAGAACCTCCTTCACTCGGTGTGTACCTAACTCGAGCTATCCTTACTTTTGAATTACCTTGGTTTTATGAGATTTGTAAGCCTATATGACAGATGGTATTTGAATCTCACCTATGATTTTCCGGCAATTCGAGTCAACTGTGTTCGAGTGAACGATGTTCTTCTGTATTTATATGAACAGGTATATGCAATTAAAAACTAGTTAAATATATGATATCATTTTTGTATGAATCAATATAAATAAACATACACTGTACATGTCTTGTTTGAATTGCCCTGTTTTTCCATAGCTCCGAAGAGCTGCGCCCCGACTCAGTTCGCCTGTGAGGACGGATTGATGTGCGTGCCCAAAGGATGGCTCTGTGATCGTGAATCGGATTGTTTGGATGGAAGCGACGAACGACAAAATTGTGAGTTTGTTTTCTTATCCAAACATTTGTTGCGATAAGGACTGTTGATAGTTTTACATTTCAATTTCATCAAAACATGGTTAAATAAGAGTTCTGTGATTTTTTAAAGCTCTGTGTTTAGAAATTATTTCAGGGATATTTGGAAATGATTTTTTGAGTTGATGAATATATTTCTGTAAATGAAATACACTTTTAGCTTAGATAATCGTTCAAATGCCTGCCATGTGACAGCCAATTATCTAAGATAAAGATAAAACCAATTTAAATAACATACATGCATATAGGTTTGCTATTAAGAAAAATAAATCATCAAATCCCACTATCCTGCATCTGTGCTTGATTTTCGTACAAATGACATTTGACGTGTAAATAAAGGCTCCCGTTTCTATGTGTGCCAGCATGTATTATGTAAACGGCAACAGGAAAAAGATTGACAAGTTAAACATAATCAATGTAATTATATTTACAAAAAAGGGCAAGTAAAAATAGAGAAAGAAAGATAAACATCTGCAACAAACATAGTGTTTTGACATTTTGTCGCTTTGGGCTTTAAGGTTTTAATATTTAGCAATGTTAAATTACATTTTACCCGAGTGAATCTAGTAGGTTATGTTAAGGAAAATGACGTCCTTTGATATATCAAAGAAAATCTGCAATGAGAATGAGAAATTGTTATGTTGCTAATGGTGGTTCCTGATTAGATAATTAAAACAATGATCGTATGTTTTAATCACGCTTCAGTTATTATACCTTACTTACATTAAGTACACTCATGAATATGCCTAAGTATGACAACTCAATAAACGTTTCCATGATGGAAGAAATACTCAACGTTTTTTGCAAACTTAAGTAAAACCAAACGTGTTAATTAATTGCGTCAAGTATTATATCATGCAATTAGCACTTAAGTATGATATGCTAATCATATTTGATATATCATGAAGCAATGACGTTTCTTTCCACTATATGTTACATTTTGCTTAGAATTGTAATTAGAGATAAGTTGTATTGCGTATATATAGGTGCTAGGACGAGGAAGGATCACGAAAAACGCAACATGAACCAATTAGCAAATTTAGCAAAAGCGAAATTACTTGACATGAATCGCTAATAGTCGCGCAAAAATGTGCGAATACATGACTGTAGGTTATGTGCTATATGAACTGCAGCTCTAGGTGCTTTGTGCCTTTTTGTCCTGGTAGTTAAATGGACCAAAGTTCACCCTTCATTTTCTACTAATTAAACGCATTCCATAAATAGCGCTCTATAAATGCTGATCATTTTGCAGCTATTCAATCTTTCAATGCAACCATTAACCACTTGCGATCGACGAAACAATGTAGCCTTTTGTTTCGGCTCTTAATTTAGTGCAAGTCAACCAATCTCTTTATATTTATATGCCTTGAAACTGCAAAGTAGTTGTTATTTATAGAAATAAAACGATGTCCCAGGCATTTTTGCCATTGCGATATTTATCTTTTGTGGAATACATATATAGACTTCTCAAAGACTGTGTTTTGTATTATAATTCCCACTTCTTAAAGATAAAGATAAACACAACAACAAGATGTAACATAAAATTAGCTATTTCGAGTTGGCTTTGATATAAAAAGGAAACCTTTGACTGAATAAACGTTTAATAAAAGCGATTTAAACCATTTTGTTTAGCGCGATATGGTTTTTGCACACCTTTGAAAGTGCTGTCATTAAATCTTTTTGATAAGCATTGCGGGAACCCTCGATATTGCTTGTCTTATCATCTTATAATGAGTTTGATATAAGCGCTATTGCCTGGTTATGGAAAATAATAAGATAAAAGAAGAAAACGGAATGCATGGATGAAAATAGTTTAACAATGCATGGAATACGAATGAAAAGATAAAGTAGAAATATACATAGATAATTGATAATAATAAAAAAAATATTTTAGACGCTTCGTAAATGCAATATTATCAGGCCTTATTTAAAACGTTTTTGCATTAAGCATAATTAAGCATTTATAGAAAGTTCGAACTGCTTCTAAACTAAAGACAGCTTTGATTTTGCGTAGTCCATGTTTCTATGTGCCTTATAGAGAAATTTGCTTTGTTAAAAAGAACTTGCAACTAATTTCTCATACTATTTGTACTGGCTCATTTTAGACAGATTCCAATAAAAGCGATCACATTGAATCTCCGAGCAGTATTTGAAAGAAAGTAATTGGGATTTGAATTTGATTAATAACTTCTTCAGGGCTCTTGAAATTTGCTTACATTGTTTATGTGTCTCCTCTTAGAGTGGCTCAAGAGGACTTAAGCAATATACCAGGACGCGAGAGCTGCAATCGCAACTTAATGATACACAGAACATTAAGCGTAGGCTACATAGATTAATATCATTCACAATATACAAGGTGTAATATTATGCGTCTTATACAGTTTTAGACTGTATATTAAATAAAACGATTGATTTTCACTATTTCTGTTTATTCCTTAAACTACATCTACTGCGCATGTCTATTCACGTCACGGAGTTTCTAATCTGGATACTATTTATAGAACGCATGCATAAACACTACATCCCTCCCCTTTTTAGTAATATATTCCTCAACAATATATACTTTGCTCATTATCAAATTCATAAACTTTACTCATTATCCAATTCGTTAAACATTATTTAATTGTACTATTTGTATCTTAACAATTAAATCAAATTCGACAATATTTAAAATTGAACATCTTTTTTAACAACATGAACATTTATAAGCAATAAATTGATTACCTTTACTTATAAAATCTCAATATATGTACGTAATCTATTTTTTTTTACATGCAATTATATAATTCGATCTAATCCAATCAATTTAACCTATTAAGCAGTCTAATATGAAATCTACACAACTATTTGTTATTACCATATTTACAGTTAACGCCATGATTTGATGTCAGTAACGGGAACACCGTATCGGGAAGGAGTGTTACGTTCACGTTTCGACA
>LQRL01172463.1:6514-18170 GCA_001703475.1 Hydroides elegans
CCTTGCATAGCGCAAACATCAATTTATTGTTCAGCTTCAACGGGAGAAGTGGGAGAAGTAGACCTCTTGGAGGAAGTATCTTACATTTTACCAGACCTTCATAGTTTGATAAATCTCGAATGTTTTCCGTGATACGTGTTGGGTGTCCACATACATATTTCTTGAATTTATTTGTGTAGGGATACAGAGATGTCACGTCGTAGTACTTGATGGTCTTTTCTTCATTTGCCTCTTCAAATAGTTTGAAACTCTCTGTCCTACCTCCGTAAAACGCATCGCGAGGTTCAAGAGGAGTAACAATGTTCAATTGATCCATAAACTCTTTGATGTCTTCGCTCTCTTTGATTTGTTTGTCAAACTGGCATTCCCACATGCTGATCACTTTCAATCCTAGATCCTTCAACCGTTGGTCCTTTTCGACCGTTCGGTCATGAAGATCTTTCATAGTTTGACCATTCAATGGATTAACCGTCTCTCTGTGGAAGCAGCTTGGACATCCATGGAACAGACAACCATTGTATTCCAGAGCTATATGGCTTCCTTCATTGTCGATATAGTATCCATCTACTTTCATGCCCTGGACCTCTTTCTCACCACCATTCCTGGCATGTTGAATGCTAACACCATGTTTATGTGCATGATATTTTAGCCATTTTATTGCCTTGATGGAATGTGTCTCCATTGGATGATAACCTTGTGCAGGAATGAGTCCAATCGTTTCTTCCCTAAGATAGTTCCTCCGAAACACTAGGTTACATGCTGATGCAATCGTGATACAGTGTTGAAACGGATCCAATCCTGGGTCACCTTCGAAGCTGGATGATACATTCATGAATAACTTTCGAAATTCAAGACAACAGCGCCTAAGAATATCCACATCCGATTTGTGCAGGTCGTACCACTTGAGAAACTTCTCTCGGTCTTCGGGTTTCATGCCATCAGGATTATAATACTCTATGTCGGGAAGATTGGGTAAAATCCGACCTTGGTTCTCTTCTTTGTTGAACAAATGGGGAAAGTAGCCTTTCTTCAGTTCCGTAAGTCCAAACATAGATGGGAGTTTTGATAGACTGGTGGGTAAAAAGTTCAAAGAAACTATCATTTTGATTTTGCAGCATGCAACATCAATCGACATAATCTTGGTGCCATTTGGAATTACTTTTGGAAGAATGGAATTGTCATACAGATATTGAAGGATAGGATATGCATCATAGGATCTGAAGTTATGAGCCAGCACGATACTTCCGTTATTCTTTCCTGAGAAAAGCCATTTACAAAAGTCGTGAGAGGTGTTCTTTCCGGAAAAGACATGCTGCTTTTCCCCACATTTGTGGCAATTGGAGTGATCTGCTAACGTCTCATCCTGGCAGAGAGTGCAACGCAGAGATTAGGTTCATGGAGGAAAGAGCCACATTTTGTCATTTTACAATTCCTGCATTTGCCGGTAGCATCGTCAAGTTCGAAACCTTCTTCACATTGTTGGAGGGACTCTTGCCTGCATTCGAAGTCAAATATATGTATGTTTCACCCTTTGCATCATCCATATCATCTTGAAATCCTTGATCATCTACGTTATTGTGATCGCTCTGGTCGCATGTTGCGGTAGCGTTGTTGTCTTCTTTTTTCTGCTCACTCTTCTTGTACGGCTGCATGTAGCACTGGTGTCCTTCCATATAATATTCGTTACATATAGTACAGAAAAGTTCCCCGCATCTATGTTTTGATTTTCGTTTGATTTTGTTAACAACATATCGACAATCAAGGCATTTGTAGAAATTGTTGCATGTGGAGTTACCATGTTTGGTTGTTTTTCTGTGCAAGGCGAAACATTCCTTTCCCCTAAAGCTTCTATTACAAAGTTCACACTCTATCCAATCCTCATCGGAAACATCGTGTATGTGTCGACACTGCGTACATATGCTATTACACTTGTGGCGCTCCTTGTGATCATATCCTTTCTTGCAATAACGACAAAAATAGTTTCGTCCCAAAATGCAGGTATACTAGTGATGACATCATAATGGTCGTCATGTTGATACAAATATATCTTCTTTTCAGATTCATGACCATTGTAGATGATTGCACTGTCGTGTTGTTTGGAGATGACATATATTTGGTACCCCGGTAGCACCCGTTGAAATTCCTGGATCTCGTCCATTTTGCATTTTCCTAAGGGGATATTTCTTTGTCATGGAGCTGCTTGGCAAGTATTTCCTGCACTTTCCGTCCTTGTCTGATACTGTTCCACATGGGATGATTGTCGAGTCTTGCTTTTGCCGTAATGATAGCCCTGGCTGCACATAAATCATCAGAATTGTTGATCTTTATAATGCATTTCTTTTGGTTTAAGAGCCTAGGCAATTCTACGAATCTACATCGTTTCCCTATTCCTCCATTCGGTTTCTCGACATGGATTATATCTAGCTCCATTTCCTTGTCCAATACGAATTCTTCATAGGACTGTAGAACCCGTTCGATTTCAGACAGCAAGCGTTCTACCGTTAATTGATCTCTTTCCATGAAAGGTATGATGATTGGATAGTCCAATTCCGGGTTTTGAATGGCCATTCGGATGATAGCAGAAGCGTTTGCATCTTTAGTGAGCTGCTTGATCAAGGATCCAAATATGTATTTGAGCTCTAAGAGGATTTCCTGAAGACCAGTGACATGCAACTCCTTGAAGTTCACTTTATATGTTATTTTCTTTGCGTTGAACTTCTTCGATCTAGATTCATTAACCTTGCGGATCGTATAATGTTCTGTCACTTCATCTTTCATGCGCTTAGATGGCGGTGCAGAATCGTCTGTTGGAGGTCGTTTCATTGCTTGAGAGTTGTGTTTGTTTTGCATATGATTATCTAGATTGTGGGCTTTCGCAAACACTTTACCACATTTTTTGCATTGATGGTGGCTGTTGTCGGTGTGCCGCTTCATGTGTCGTTTAAGGTTGTCTTTGCGGGAAAAGCTTTTGTGACATATGTCACACTTATAGCTTGGCCCATCCATCTCCTGAAATGAAAAAGTGGAATAATGAAATGAACCATACATTCTATTTTACAATCCATATTTTTATAATTTATGATGATGTATTCACGACGACATTAGTGATGAAGATAACATATTTTATCATGAAAATTACCCCAAAAACGTAATGGATCAATGAACGTATGTGCATTATAGGATTAATGATAAATCATGATTCATGTACCGATCTATTCAATGATGAATAAGTATAAATGTACGTGAATATATATATAATTTCATGTAATAAATATATTTACATACTTTACTTACGAAAGCCTTTCACGATCCTGCTCTCTGTGTGTTCCTCTATCGCCAGCAGTAGACAGATACACCGATTCCTCGACTGGCCACGATGAGGGTTTGAAAAATCTAGGCTGTGAACAATCACGAGGCTCTCCCCTCTCATCCATAAACTGAAAAATATAATTTGATTATAAAAATTATCATTTCAATATGCACATACATCGATTTTAAAAGAGCAGTAAAATATAAGCAAACATATGTTCGGCAATATTTGATCTTACATCATATAAATTACTATAAAGTGGTTAATATCATTATTGAAAACAAACACAGCTATCTGAAAGGAATTTTGCCATTTGATTACATTAGCTTTATAACTGGTATGACATTTCAAATGAATATACAATATATAAATATTTATCATTAGTAATCTATGTCATATATTATTCAAGGTTTTTTTTAACATATTCTAGTTAACATTGTAGAATTATGTAAATTATGACTGAGAATAACTTTGTCACATTTGAAACCAATGTCTTATTCTTATCTTTTAGAAATAAATGATTAAATGCATGTTATGTCTATGAAATAACAAATCTTAACTTTAAAAAAAAATATATTTTTCTACTTGTTACGGTAAAGATTTGGAATTAGATATATTAATGAGGTATATATATTTCTATAAATACTCATGATCAAATAACTAAGCAAAGAAAGTTCGAACCGAGGAGAGGAAAAAATTTTGTCATTTGTCCTTATTAACGATAGGAAAAAAGTGTGTCATTGTTTGAAATAGGGTAATTAATTTGGCATCGTAAAGACCGAATTGTTAATATTATATACGTAAATTTATACATTGAGATATATGTAAAAACGCGGTGCTTCTTTTGTATTCTGTTTGAACCACATAATAAGTAAAGTAATTAGCCTAACCGTGGCATGTGTACATCATATTGTATTGTTTAACCATTGTGTTTAACCACTGTGTATAAAGCACAAAAGCATAACCCCTTTCAAACATATGCTTTCTTTTCCATTGTACTTAAAACGCCTTTGTGTTGTTTTGCTCGAGCGATTGTGACACTTTTAACGACATTTCATATTTGGGGATCAGTTTAATATTGAAATTGAATGCATGTAGTGGCGTTGAATTTAAATACCAAAAATATTATTGATATAGAAATGCACCTTGGATATTCATATATAAACACTATTAATGTGATGGATGGACTGTTAATTGTATGGTACCGTATACCTTTGCCATAAATCATATATGATATTTCACATGAATAAGGATAAAAGATAAAATATGCAATATAAAATACCTGGATATGAATATATTTATTCCTCTGTAATTACAGTCCTGACTGCTACAAATATAAACGTATTTGTTGTATGTCCTTTTCTGCAGAAAAAAACGTCTTCACGGTAAGAAGTTTTCTGATCAAATGAACTGTTGCGAATTTTGCAAACTAACATATTTTAAAATTAGTTTATTGATAACCAATCAAATTGTAATGTTATAACCAGGGTTGACAACTTTTCCAAACATTTTGAGGCTCTTTTGGGTATTTGAGGGTATATTTGGGAGTTTGGGGCCCCCGTCGGGGGCCCCCCAATCTTACCATACCGTTCTTGAGTGATACGCGATAAGCAAAAAATAAGCGGAGTCCTCTATTTCGCACCACACCATTCTTGAGCGATGCGCCATTAAGTCAGGAATCAGCGCAGTCCTCTATTTTGCACCACACAATTCTTGAGAGATGCGCCATTAAGTCAGGAATAAGGGGAGTCTCTCAATCTTACCATACCATTTTTGAAGGATGAGTCATTAAACAAGGAAAAAAGGGAGTCAACTGGGTCCCCAAATCCCACCATACCATTCTGGAGTGATTAATCATTAAGCAAGGAATAAGGTAGTCCTATTTCAAATTTTACTCATTTTGCTTGTGGTCCAAACGTATGGCCCTTACTACTTCAAGTTCCTTGCAATGTAAGGTAAATGATAAAAAAAAGCATCACGATCAATCATCTGGTTAACTTTCTCCTACAGTTGTGGTAAATCATGCACCTGACGATTCATATTCAGTTCGATGAATGGCAATTTCGAAAATGCGAATGTTGTGTAGGTGTGTTAGAAGATATTTTCCATTTCAATGTATTGACCAAGCATGTCAGTACCTGAGTCGTTATCCATATTCACACTTTTAATGCCTTCGCTCAATGCGTTTACAGCGTCCTCATTTGAATGACGATATTGATGAGCAGAAAATACATTTATATGAGCGTGATATATCGTTTGTTTATACCAATGATTTAAATGATTTTGATTCAACACATATGAGGTGGCTCGCGGGTGCGTAGGAACATCAACTATCCGAGTCCTACAACAAATCGGGTTAACCGGCAAACAAAGAAATAATGATATAAACGAAATGAGCGACGTGGCGGAAAGTCATCTAGTTGGTTATGGCTAAGAAGATACGAAAGCCGATGGGAGCCAAGTAGCTGACATGTTTTGCGTGGGGTTAGCGCAACCCCACGGGCACGGCGGATAGAGATTGTATGATAATCCAATTGCCGAAACAGTCAAAGACGTCCGCTTCATCACTGATGACGAGACATGTGCAGCAGAGAAATTATGCTCTGTACTAGTTAAACAAGATTATAAAGTAAATCACTGTTATAAAAAACATACTTCTGGTATTCTTTGTCAACCACATATTTAGTAGAAGCGATGGGATTCCCTTTTATATATCTACAGATGTTTGTCCTGAATATGGCGGTATGTAAGACGGCAATGCTTCGAGTTCCAAACATAAAGCGGAGAGTGTGTGAGAGTGCCCAGAATTTGGCCACCATTAGTGAAGGTTGGACACTATGACAAAACACATGCCCTTGAGTCATAGGCCTGATAATACTGACGCCCGTCAGGCCCCTCGACTGTCATCACCCAATTACAGCAGTCGGTGCCGCGGCTTTATTGGTTGGTTCGTTGCCAGGCCTAACGATGTGACTATTGTTTCACCTGTGGAGAAAGCCCCAAGGACCTAAGAACAGCCGTCAATAGAGTGTCGCTATCATCGGAAATTTCAAGGTCTTCCGTTTTACGGGGGGGGGATATGTCAAAGAGGAACATCAAACAGACAATCAGCTCGTAGGCAGGAAATGTGACCCAACGAGAGATAAAACCAAAGATGACAGCAGTGAAACCTATGAGTGCCACTGTTGAGAGAAGGCGTTCGCGACTGCTCCAAAATCAGCCATATGCCCGAACCCAACGTCCGACTCCTGATGTTGGCCGCCGCGAATCCCGTAGGGCCCGTGCGAGACAACGACGGTTTCTGTGTTGTTTTTTTCATTGAAGAACTCGTTCAATTAAATTGATACTACGGATTGGTAGAATTTGAAAGATGTCATGTGTTGGGTTTGTTTATTTGTTATGCTTTGCTCGGGTATATATTTGCATTTATTAAATATAGAGGGGTTTAAGTTGGTGTCAGGAGATTACCTGGAATTATTTAAATTCGGTTGTTTTTGTTGCTGCAGATATGAAAATGTTGTGAATAAAGTTCCTCATGCATTCATAATGCTTGGTAGTTTCTATATATTTGTACTGTGGTTGTATTAAGTATATTTTAATAGTTGCGTGTTGCCATATTTTTGTTGGTTGACTGTAGATTTGCCATTTTAACGCATATCAAGGTGTCATCAAAGTGTATTTTTTCTATAAACATAAAAAGCAAATGTGATACCATTTAAAACACGTGATGCTTTTATTGCCACTTTTCTAGCAGAACCAAAATTTTTAAATCCTTTTTTATCTGATTTATATTTTTGTTTGAAATACATAAATATAAAGGCATGCTTAATATTATTATTATCACAATTGCAAAGCACGCCCCCCCCCCCATATTATGCAAGTAAAAATCGGCCTAAACAAGAAAAGATCAATAATACAAATAAAAACTATTAATTACAATAGCTCTACCTGTAACTAAATATCTACTTTGTACTACTCTTAGGTACCATATACGATGACATTGCCGACCTGATGGTCAGGGTGGTGCAAATCTGGGAATGGAAAAAAACTACCACATATATATTTAAAAAATGCACCACCTACTCAGAATACCAACAAATCGAAGTCAATCAATCTTTACTCTAAGAATAATGCAACAGATGTTTTAGGCACTGTACTTTGATCATCTTTCATAGTAGATTATGTGATGAAATTGAATTTCCCATATAGCAAAACTATTCAATCAAGGAAATCTCAATAAAAAAGGAAAATGATCGAAACAAATATTGATCTCTGATCTAAAGCTCTGATTTTAAAGCAAACGAGTTTTAATCATTTTACCAAGACATAAAATAAAGCAATCATTCCCAACAAAGGAGAAATCAAATTCTAATGCCCGACATAAAGGTTAGAAAATCTGCTGTATTCAATTTGTAGAAACGACTGAAACTGCACAAAATCGCCTGACCAGAGAACTCCACCCGCATGCTCAAATAAATTTACGCAAAAAATCCAAGAAGGAAATAAGTTAGTTGAACGTTTTTCTTACATTATTGAGTCTAAACTTTTGCTCCACATAGCGATTGTGTTAATTATTGATAAAAATCTTCTCTGGATATTTTCATGATAGGATAATCTTAATTACGTTATCACATGGGGATTAATGAGTCGACTATTTATCCTATGTGAGTTAAAAGATTTGCTAGGGATCAGATTCTTAAATAGTTCGCTCTCACCCTCTGAGATGAACGACTCGCTTGAATTATTGAGTTGAACGTTTATCTTTAGATGAGTGAGTTGAGCTTTTCACTAGCGGATTTGTCTTTGACTTAATTATAGTTTTGTCTAAGTCCTGCGTTTATATTAGTTTTTAATTATAAACCGTGTTGAAAAAAAAACAAAAGTAACATTATATATTGATTGTAAAAACATCTAAAAACACTTCTTTAATGGAAATAATCTAATTATCAGCACCCCGACCTTAATTCTAGAGTCTAACACCATTTTAAAAAATACATTAATTAGTCGCGTACGGAATTAAATTAATAATCAGATCATGCTTTAACTGGGATAACACGCACAAACCCCTTCGTTTGTTATAAGACGGCGTTCAAAAAGGATTTTCAAACTTAGGATATATATTTTTTTTGAGAGGTGAAATACAAGGTTAAGTATACTTGCCCTGAAAATGAATCAGGGCAAGCATGTATACCTTGGGATAAGTATAATTTTCTTACTCTAATAGATACCCTGTAACACACCAACGCTACTTGGTATCTAGGATCACATAAATTGTGATTATGGTCATTACATGATGGGCTGCACTTGCTAGAAAGAAGAAGAATTGAGAGGTTGCTCAGAATAAGTTGCTTGAGTCATCCAGCACATATATAAACAATATTTGCGCTTATAACGAATTTCCCCTACCTAAGGTTGACCACGTCCCTGTCACTTGTAAGATACAAATAAAAGTGAAAAAACAGCAAAAACCTGTGATCAAAGAACAACATGCTTTGAACAAACTTAGAGACGAGCAAACCCGAGTACAGTTCAACGTGGAAATAAAGAATCACTATGACGCTCTAGAAACAGAAGAAACAAAAAACAGCAGCCGGGGACAAAAATAGACAAGGAATGGCAACATCTCAAATGTGGCATTCTATCTGCATCCGAAAAATGCCTTCCTAAGAAACGGAAAAATAGTAGAAAAGAGTGGATGAGAGAGGAAATTCTAGAAAAAATGGAGGAGAGAAAAGCACACTAAAAGTTAAAAGGGAAATACCAATTACTGGACCGTGAAATACATAAGATGCGTGACAACGCCAAAGAAGAATGGATCAGCAAAAATTGTGCCGAAATAGAAGAGCTTGAAACACAGCATAAAACAAGACAAATATATGAAAAAGTCAAAGAAGTTACTGGGACAAACAGGAGTAGAGTAGGAAACGGCTGCATTACAAATAAAGATGGACGGGTGTTATTCGACCAGCAAGAAATCCAAGATATATGGGATGAGTATATAGATGAGCTCTTCAAAGACGATCGAGGAGAAATCCCGCAAATGGATAATACGGAAGGTCCTATAATCCTTAAGGAGGAAGTCAGAAAAGCCATAAATTCCCTTAGACCTGGAAAGACTCCTGGAGACGATGCCATTTCGACCGAAATGCTTCAAGCATTAGACGAGATTGGATTATAAAAAAAATCACCGAGCTGTGTAAAAAGATCTACGACATGGGTTATATGCCAGACCACATGAAAATAATCTACATTTATCCCTTTACCTAAGAAGCCAAACGCCGTCAACTGCACCGACTTCAGAACCATCAGTCTGAATTTAGAAAAGGAAAGGGCAACCGCGAAGGCATATTTAATCTCAGAACAATAAGTGAAAGGTATTTTGAAAAGCAGAAAGATCTATACATATGTTGCATAGACTATGAGAGGGTTTTGACAGAGTCAACCATGAGAAGCTAATAGAAAAACTCAAGCTAACTGGGCTCGACGGGAAATATGTACGAATAATAGCAGGCTATACTGGGAGACAGCAGTTGTACGTACCGAGCAGGGAAACTCTGAAGGAATTCAAATAAGAAGAGGGACATTACAGGGATGTGTACTATCGCCGTATCTCTTCAATCTCTTTACTGAGCTCATTTTCAGAGTGATTGAAAATGAGGATGAGGGAGTTTCGGTCTGTGGCAGAAGAATTAGCAGCTTGAGTTATGGGGATGACACAGCAATTACCACAGAAAATGAAAACAAATTACAAACACTAGCTGAAAGAGTAAATGAAGAAGCTAAACACTTTGGTATGAAAATGAAAATCAAAAAGACAAAAACAATGGTAATAAGAAAAAAAGCCTATTTGAAGATCGAATTGGATGGGCGAGAAGTTGAGCAGGTCAACAAATTTGTGTATCTACAGAAAATAACAGAAAATGGCAAATGCAAAGAAGAAATCCGCAGAAGAATCGAAATTGCAAGGAAATCCTTCACCACAATGATGAACCCTAAACTCTCAATAACATCTAGAATACGGTTCATTAAATGCTATGTCTGGTCAACACTGCTGTATGGGGTTGAGAAATGGACCATCGGCAAAAAATCGCAGCAACGCCTAGAAGCCTTCGAAATGTGGACACTGAGGCGAATGCTAAGAATAAGCTGGACAAGAGGTGTTACGACCCGCAGGAACGAGCAGGTCATTGCTCGACACCGTACGAATTAGAAAGCTATCGTTTTTTGGCACATCATGAGACACCCTTCTCTACAGCGCGACCTGATCGAAGGCATGGTGGAGGGCAGACGAGGAAGAGGCAGACCAAGATTGCAGTGGAGTGACAACATCACCCATTGGACTGGTCTCACCTTTGTGGACGCCAAGCAAGTTGCTCAAGACAGGAAAAGATGGAGATCCGTGGCAGGCAACGTCAGTCGACACGCCACACGGTAAGGTAAGGTAAGGTGGTTGACCAAAAGTGTTTTCACAAAATGTCGCAAATTATCCAAAAAAATAATGTTTTCCACAAACTCACTGATGTGAAATAAAAGGTCATATGTAATTGATGTTTTGATATTTATTAGGCTATTGAAATTGCCTTCGACTAAATGATACAGCCAATAACTTTTGCTTGAAACACCATTTTTATAATAATAATTGCACTAAACCCTTAAATTTATTTCACGTTATTCATGAATGTTTTTTTTTTCTTCGATCGAACCCATTTTTGTTATAAACAAAAACCCTATGTTCGTTTTGCACAACCATCAACTTTTCCATCAAGTCCATCAAAAAAAACCTGATCGTTTTGGTTTGCACCACGTGTTTCCTCCTGTCAAAACTTGATGGAGACTGCGGGCCCATCATGTTGGCTTATATAACTATTTTCACAACAAAGGTGTAGCAATATGGCAAAACATTAAGTAAACTTTTGCATTTAGCTTCGCTTGATTTTGTTAGAAGTATCTATGATTTATAGTATACAAAGTAAAATATATTTATACGCACAATACGAGTATATAAACTTTATCCATATCGGATATGTGGTATAATTTATATTTAATCGTATTATCGCCCATTTCATGTGTTATTTAGAATTGGTGGTTAAAGTAAGAAAAATAAACAATATGTTAATTTTATGGGCATGGTAGGTCGTTTTATTGTAAATATAATGTCAAAACCAGATTTTTCAATCTGGTTTTGCCATTATAAAAATGTAGGGGTGTTAATTTTTTTTCAGCCGTTTCTATTTGTTTACATGGGGATTCATAAAGAAACTGACACGTCACAGGTCATGTGACTGGCCTAGTAACCAGTAGCGTGGGCTCGACCTAGTTAGAACAGCTGATTGAGATCTTTGAAAT
>LQRL01172477.1:28167-40912 GCA_001703475.1 Hydroides elegans
TGGACCTATTTAAACACGTTTTATAAGGGTTTATTTTATGTAATAGCGAGCACATAATCTGTTTTTTTTTAAACCAGAAAAGCATTTGAAAAATACGATGGCCGGAAAGTAAAATTTGTTTGTATAAATTACAATCAGCGTATCTCAAGAATCAGTATAAATATCGACTTTTACTAATCGATAACAGCATTTAAATCAATGCTAGCTTTCATTCTATCATTACTATATGGCACTTTTCCATTGTTTCGCTAAATTATGATGGCCAATAAGCACGTTACTCTTACATTCTATATATCATATAAACAGACAGACATATTACAAACATATAACCCCTAAAATAATCCCTACGACTTGATACAAGATTATTTAGACCAATTTTAAACTCATATGGATACCATATAGTGATCCTTTTTATGTATTCTTATGTGCTCTGGCAATCAATTACAATAAAGACATGGATAATAAAACAATTGTTTTAATATCAAACTCAATTTCATAAACAATTGATTTTCATAAATCAATAATTGAGTGTTTATTTGAAGCGAATTTTGTTCAAATAATATGTTTAGTTAATTATCATTGACGTTTTTCTTGCTTAGATGAGCTTTTCGGCCATCGTAATTTTCATACCTTAATATTCAAAATAAAAAATGGAAAACATATTTTATTTTGAAGAGAACATCAAGACCTTTCAGAAAATGCATAGTTTCAAGATTTAACAAGCAATGCACACGGAATCATATTTGGGTGGTATTACCGACCGGACTAATCTGAGAGATATGATTTATTAGAATATCTATACACATTAAAATTGACCAGATAAAACAATCTTAAGAGATGTTTAGGTATGTTCAGTACCACTGAAAATATTTTTATGAGGTATTTCCAGAACTAGAAAATGTTCACCAAGGTTCACGATGTTAGACAGGTTCACGGCTCTATATAAACCCTGCTAATCGTTCACAATTTTCACGAGGTTCACCAATATAACATTTATTAGAAAATAAAGGAAATTGTTTTAAGCAAGTTAAAGTTGGTCATAATTGAATGGGTTAGACATTCTCAATTTATTTTGTGTTCGAATATTTTAATGGTTTACATAGGCTGTAATAATTAAAACTCGATTTCATATGTTCATGTTTATTGCATATATGATTTTTTTAGTGTGACTTAGTGACTTTAGTGACTTTAGTGTGCAATATACGTTGTTGTATGTTTTTTTCTGAATTTTAAAGAAAGCGTTAATATAACCGAATCGAATGTATAGTTCTTTTTATGCTCAAAAGATCAAGCATTGAAAGGAATCAAATCCGTTTTGGGGGTCTAGGGTTGATTTGATTCATTTGGATGAATGAAACATCTTAATATCTTAGGCTGAATTTCTGTTCTATCTGTTCAGAACAAAAAATGCAGATTGTAACAACATTTTTCAGTTACAGGACCAAGTCATTTTATAAAACGAACTGTAGTAATGGAACACGGGAATAGGATCGACAAGTTATGATAGTGATTTACAATTATGTTCAGTATGAAGATATAGTTAAAGACGAATGAAGATAAATAAATCTTTCACAGCGTATTTATTATTTTCATTTTTCAGCATTGAACGTGTTAAAAGTCCAATAAAATTATTCAATAACAACACGTCAAGGGATTAGAGGATTGATTTTTTCAACCAATACAAAATGTAGAAGTAATATGTTATCATAAATTAATTCTAATTGATAAAAAACAACATTTAGAAACTATATTTGATTATATTCTGATGGCTCGCATAATTACTCAAATCTAAACATTCCAATAAAACAGGTATTATATTCAATATAATTAGCTAAATCAAAATATGAAGCCATACGATCATGTCCATAATCCTTTGCCGACGTCAACATTTAAATTTAGACACTTTCCCTATATAGACACTATTTTGGAAGCACTCTAGACCCGGGGACAGTTCAGTAACAGTAAACTTAACTTTCTTAACGAACAGTGTCCCCGCAAAACTATGCATGCAGCTATATTTGGATACACCATTCTTTTAGATAACTTGCTGCTATCTTCACTTTCCTCAGGTACAGAATGCTCCAAAAACAATACGGGGATAGTAGCACATTTATCTTCTACCGAGGAGGGTATCGCCTCCGTTGCCTTCACCGTTGTAGCTGCTAGAGCCGCTATAATCATCACTTTCGGAGCTACTGTCACAAACTTGTCCGCCGAACGCATTCTTTACTTCAAATCCAGAGCCACCTGATATCGGAAGTACGCAGATATCGTGCGTTTCACAATATTCTGGAACGAAAATGGGTTGAGTTATGGTTTTGAATTATCAAATATCATGTGTATTTATTGCATGACCGGGAAGAGCATAATCGCAAAAGGTGTTAGGAACGTTTTTGGATAAAAACATATTTCTATGCTAAGATACAATCACACCTGTTTCTAACCCGACATGGAAAGCGCTCAACGGTTACCACATGAACGCTAAAAGAACGTTACATCGTAACTTACACCCTACGGTAACATTATGAGCGCTTAACATTAAACACTAAATATTGAACGCTAAACATCAAACGATCAACAAAAGCTGGTCCAGATTTGTGAGCAATGCAACGTGTTCAAAAAATAACGCTCTGGGGGGAGGGGGGTTTGAGTCTATAGCTTTTTAATGCGTCGACCTTTTTATATGAATGTTTCACAAAATCAACCTCAATCATTCCAAATTAACAAAATGTAATTATCGTGGTATTTGCCACATCATTAACATCACAGTATAGCGATATTCAATGACGGGAGTCAAAAAAATTTTTCACACAGTATTTATGTGTATTAAAATCATCGTCGATGCATTAGACCTATTTGAGTTAAATTTGTTGATTGGCTTGTGTATTAAGTATTAAGTTTAATGACAATAATTTACTGCAGAAATGCATTTTTCAGAAAGCTGTATTCCCCTCACAATGTTGATATATTTCCCCAAAGCATCATTGAGTTCTCTCAACGATTACTATGGTAGGGCCCCTTCATCTAATGAAAATTGTACCAAAATTTTAATAAAACAAGGAAGATAAACGTGATATGTGATTCAATGAGAAATTCAACCAATTTGCCTAAATTGATTAATAAACCATATATTGGCCTAAACGCAATTCATAAACGGGCTATACCAAGCATACAGATTAAGACTCAGACTGAGGTCTTGGTACCTAAAAATCGCTAGTTGCAATTCTTCTTTTTTTATTTGTTGGGAATCACAAGGAGTGATTTGACTATTCCTTAAAAAAACAATGAAAACAGTGAAAATTGCAACCAACTTGCGATTTCAAAATCTTTTATTTCATGGAATAGAGGTCTGTTGTGAATTTGTTTTTGTCACCCTTCATCGAACATCGTTATATTGTGATGTACATGTATAATTGATATGGTAAATATCACGATAATTACATTTTCTGAATTAAGAATGATCGAAGTTAACTGTGTGAAAATTTAATTTCAAAAAGTCTACTCATTTAAAAGTTATAAACCCAAACACCACCCAGAGCGTTATTTTTTTAACACATTATTAACACCATTATGAGTGTACCATACCCATTAAAATGCATAAGCGACCTGCAAACGAACCTTAACAACCCAAAGTTCATATGAATTTACTTTTTATCAATTCTTATTCATGCAAATTAAAAAAAAAACTTTGACCCTATACCCGCCCTAACCACGCGACGATAAACTCTAAAAACTCTAAACGTTTAGCGGTTAAAGTCAATTGCTAAAGCTCTGTACAGAATGAAAAAATCGCGCCTATTTTATGCGCGAACGGTCACAACGAGTGTTCACCGGTTTTCGCCCTAAAACTTTCATTCATAATGATATTAGATTTGGTTCTCCCATTAAATGCAAAGCATTTTGGAAAGGTTTATTATGTCAAAAAATGTATTGGGCGATTATAGTATCGCAGCAAATATTTAGTGCGAAAACGGAAGAACACAATGGATTAAGTACTATGTTTTCATTCAAAAACGGCGACAGTTTTTTCGACCATTGTTTGGATCGAAATTATTTTCGCCTTTGATATGAACACTCGGACTGTCTTAAACGCGCTTCTCATTTTGAGCAGGAAAACATGTAAGTTTCAGCCCAAAAATTTCACAAAAATTCATTTTTTGAGGTTATTTTTGAATGTAGGATGCCTATATTCGGTAATTGGCACACATTTTTATCATACATTATAAATTATTCGATTTTTAAACGTTAGGGTTAATTTGAAATTTTAAGTTTTGCGCGAAAACCTTAGTGCCATGATTGCGCGACAAAATTGTGGTTTGCTGTGCGAACTTTTCATTCTGTACAGAGCTTAAAAGTTAAACGCTACATTCTGGTATTGCAAACCCTTAAACGTCAAATGCTAAATACTTAACGCAAGAAATAACGTTGAAATAACGTTAGAAATAGCGTTAAAACCGCGCGCAAACGTATTTAATTGTAAACAAATAAAAATGTATACCATATCGCGATATTTTATTTGTATATTTAATATATATTCATATATGGATATTCATATAACAATATTTTTTGTGTCTTAACGTCTATTTGAGTAATTTCGTTTTATTCAATATGAACGAATAGCAACATAAATTATTACCATTGACGTCGCATTTAAGATCATCCCCTTCTTTGGTACATGTCCAACCTGTGCCAACAGTACCTGAAACATATTTAAATATTTGAATTATAAAGCAAATACAGCGTAAAATAAAAAAAATGTGTCGCTTGATATTTTTTATAAACTCGAGCAAAAAATACTATTATCTGGTTGCAACTTTAAGTAAAGATTATACATTTGTCTAGCAAAAAAGCGATTGCAAATTTAAAAAGGTATGAAATGTGTTTAACACATATTATTGTCAAAATAAATAGATTTGCAACTTATATTAGATTGTTCAAGTTAGTTTTATTCTTTTGTTGATGAATTAGGTTTGATAGGTATTTTTACTTAGGTGTTCTATGCAATTCTTTTGCAAGTGCTAACAAACCTTTGGCGGGGCGTGACATTGCTAAAACGATGAACATCACTCCTAGGAACAGGAACCCAATACGATTCATTTTGCCAAGATTTTCTTTCTGACAAGCATAGATATATTTCAGATTATGATTGTACTTGAAAAAAAACTTTAAAATATAAATATGGGTCAACTGGGACTTAAAGATATTTATCAATCTTAATCATAACAAAGATAGAACAACACCAATAATTCAATCCTCATATAAGATTATCAGTCAAATTTGTAACATAAAGTCATTTTTGAAATACAAAAAAATCAAGGCACTGATGTAATAGATATAGTTAACGGTGTAGTGAAATCGCCAGAATGTCACATTTATTCATTGTGTAAGGAAGAAATAACATGTAATAAAACAAACTTTAATCTTGGGAACAGCATCTTATATTAACACATATATTTTGTCTCAAAAATAAGAAAAGCTATTCGTACCTGTTGACGAAGACAACAAATTTCGATAAATGATATGCAGCATACATGAATGTTTTTTAATATGGTAATATACAAGTCAATTAAGAATTGCAAGCATGCAGAGAAATTGGTTTGAGAATTTAAATAATTATTATACCAGCATAAATTTATGTACTTCTTTTATTGCACCGTCTTGGCATAAGGTTGAACGATAGCATATATGATACTCTTATGTGTAGCTTTAAGAATATTAAGACTATAATGTATTTACAAAACATTTAGTATATATATATTCGCTCGGTACAAGTTTTGGTTCATGAAACATATGAGGGCAATATAATTATTTAAAATACACTTTACACATAACACTTTGAGTGGGACGTTTACGCACATCAGACAAAAAAATCACAAATCATGTTTGCAATGTATTTTTTACCAATTCGACTTGAAGAAAAAAGCACGAAATCCAAACGTAAACATAACACTTTGAGTGGGGCGTTTACGCACATCAGACAAAAAAAATCACAAATCATGTTTGTAATGTATTTTTTACCAATTCGACTTGAAGAAAAAAGCACGAAATCCAAACGTTCAAATTACGTGTTTTTTTCTTCAAGTGAGATTGGTGTAAATGGTATCTGGAGAACTCGGCCTCGAAACGAACTCGGCCCATTTTTTTTCCAACTCGGTCCGATTTCAAACACGGCCCGTTTTATTTATAATACAAACTCGGCCTTTTTTTATCTCGGCCCGTTTTTTATTAACATAGGCTTTAAGGTAAGGATTATGATTGATATTTTGTGAATAATATATAAAGTAAAGGCTTTTTGTGTGAGGGATTAAGGATTAGGATTTACTTGATATTGGGTTGCTTTGTGTTCAGTGTCAGCACCATAAAACATATCAACAATTTTATTTCGTTTAAACTTTATTTGTCTATATCTCGTATACATGTTATTCAAATGTAATGAGATATACATAAATAATGTAAGCCATTATAGAATATTTATAAAATTAAATAAGAAAAAAGATCACATCAGAATAAAAAAATAATCATACAATCACAGATACATTCCTAAATCTTTAAACATATATTAATTTATAATCATCTTCTAGCATCATCTTCTAGATATAATACGTTCTCAGTTAATACCGTTTACAATATACTCGAATTTAAATAAGAGTACACATCTTACTTAATCTTACAAAAACATATAAATTCGTAAATCTTCAAACAACCTTTTTTGATATAGAAAATCATTCATGTAAGAATCAATCAATTCTTACACAAATGTATATCGATTAAATACGTTGTTACTTGATACCAGATACAATGAACTCGAATTGAAATAAGAACAAATGCTTTCTAAAATCGTTGTAAAATCCATTTAACATATTCATTCATTTCAATAATTCATTTTGAATTTTACAAAAATGATAATTGATAGCTTACAATTAATTTTGCCAATCAATCACTTGTTTGTGTTTTAGAGCATTTCGATAATCATCAACACTAACACTTGATCCACATGTTCGATGTTGCCAGTTTAGGCAACTTCGACATTACAACATATGTTGCTTTGGTCTAATTTCACAATCGCAATGTTTGCAAGTTTTACCCATATTGATATTTCAATAATTCATCACTTATTCCTTTACAATGTCGAACTTTTATTTGAATGACAATGACCGAATTCCATGCCTTTTTATATTAGATGACATCCCTAATCGCAATTTAAGGTAAGCGAATGTTATAGAGTCTAAAGAAAATAAAAGATTGTTTCATGTCGAATAAGAATAGATGCAAGTTGATGAAAGACCTATTTCATAAATCATATCGAGCCAATCAAGAACACCACTCATAGGTCTTTCATATATATCAAACAACAACAAAACACTAAGAAGTGCAGCATCAAAATAATGATAGAGACTGCATGTGATTGCAATTAGGTTCGAATACTGAAAATGCAATTAAATGTAATTGCATTATGAAAATAAGACGTGTACCCCACAATCTCAAAGCGCATCGCGATTGCAATTAACAAATATCAAACCACTTCCAAGGGATTCATTTGTAATCATGATATTTGTGAAAGTTTCAATGTAATCATGATATTTGTGAAAGTTCCGAGATTGAAAGGAGGCCGAGATGTCTAGAAATCGTGTAAATACATAACAAACATGATTTGTGATATTTTTTGCCTGCTTTTGCGTGCACGCGCCTTTACACAATAACCTATCGAAATTGTTTAGTGTTAAAACACCAAATTACTTATTTTTCTCAAATTACGTTCTATCCGATTTGACAATATTGTACTAACAAATAGGTTGAATAGATGTATAGAATATGAATAGAATATAGATGGGTGATATTATGACTTTGATATTAATTTCGTCACAAACGAAAATCCAATTCAGCATATGAAAGCAGCATAAAAAGTATAATATTATCTATATATCTGTGAGTACCATTTTTCTTTATAGTTAACATAACCAATTAATGTTTACGTCTGCATTAAGGTTTGATCACGATGTTGCATGATAATGATAGAAATAAACTTATGTGACAAATTTGAAAACGTACGTCCGACTGATTTAATGTCGCATATATAATATCGCCCGGTGAATTTATTAGCGCATGTGTTTCTATGTGTTTCCATTTATTTTCAACGTCATCTTCAAATTAAACAATTCTGCTTCAGCATATGTTAATTGTTTCGCATAGAGTTTCAATTTTGTGTAAATACTTGCATCTAAAACATATTGTAAAATAAAAACATAACACAAATATACACGTTTAAGGTGCAGACACTTCTATCAATATTTTGGAATATTTTTTAGCATTAAACACCATAAAAGGTATCCTTATGTTTTTCATAATGAAGCAAATGGACTTTGAACATACTTTCTACGTAGTACGTCTAATATAGTTGGTATAGATTTTTCTAACTTTTGGTTACATTTTAGAAGGGCACCCCACGACATATTTTTCAAGAAGTTGTAACATTAACTCAAAACAACATTACAATTATAAAGATAAACAAAATAATAGTTTTTGAACATTAAAATTTTGCAAAAAGGTGTTCCTTTTTTCCAAGCCAGCTGGGCTGTTTGTTCTTTTCTAGCAAGCATGGAACAGGAAAGGAACACCTTTTGCGAAAATTGAAATGTTGAATATGAACGAATTACGTATTAAATTTTGCAAATTACAGTTTATTTGACAATAACACGCAAGTTTAATCGATTCCGAAATTATAATTGTCACAACTTATTTTACAAATTAAGAAATCATCAAAAAAGGTGTTCCTCAGACTGCTCAAATCTCCCAGCTTGAAAGAATTTTCTTAAAATTTACAGGCTAGCTGGAAATTGGTGGGGAACACCTTTTTGGGGGAACAGCTCGTGATGTGCTCTTCATTTACATGATTTTTTTTATTAAAATGGTATTAAATTTGGTTGTACAATTGTAAATACATACGCAATGTAATGCATGAGAAAAAAGCATTTAATTAATATTTAAGGAAGCTAAAATATTCATTTCGCAATTTGTTACCATGGATAAGTCAGATATAAGCTAAAACACATCTTGCTTAATCAATGAATCATTCTTGCTCAACGAAATAAATGTACTGATGATAAAACATTCAATTATAAATCATTTTCGAAATTCCGAATCAGTAATCGATAAAATGTTGAATGATTTGAAATTCTTAAGATTAAGTGAAGCCCCTGTGTATCATTTTGTTGAAAGCGTTGCCTCTCAAGCAGTTGGGGGAGATGAGGTTGTTGTGGTAGATGTAGTTGTGGTTGTAAAAGACGATGTTGTAGTTGTAGTTGTGGTGGTTGGTGTTGTAATAGTTGTAGTGGTTAACGGCGTTGCTGTAGTAGAAGTTGAGGCATCATCGTTGTCAGTTTTGTTGCTGTCGTTGCTCTCAGAGCTACTGATGTCACAATTAGGGCTTGTGTATACGTTTCTTACAGCATAACCTTGAACTCCAGCCTCAGTGCATTGTACTAGGCAAACATCATGTTGTCCACACACCGCAACTTAAAATCAATTTTATTTTGAATAAGATAATGGAAATCAAATGTAGATCAAGTGAGTCATTAGAACAGGGGTAATATTTGCTAATACTTCTTTCCTCCATAGTATTGTTCTTTCTTAACTATTCATTTGGCAAAAATATATGTTTTGTCAAATATGGTCACCATGTTCGTTTGAAGAAATATATTTGAATTACCGGTGTTGTTGCATGTCAGGCTATCGCGGTCTTTAGTACACACCCATGAAGGTCCAGTACAGGCTGTAGACATATTCAAATATTAGAACTAATTTGATCGAATAACGTCATTGTTATAATGATTATAACTGTACATTCAACATAGTGACTCTTCGATTATATTATTTCATTAAGGAATGCTTAAACGCATTGCAAAATAGACTTTCTACGAAAAATCTAAGTTTTGCTTATCTTAACACAAACTGTTTAACATTCGATACATAGAAATCTAGGCATACCTTTGGTGGGACGTAGCCCTACCGCAAAAACACAAAGTACGCCAAGCAATTGAACACTAATGCGATCCATTTCGACGCGGATTTGTATCTGAAACATAATGTTTCTATGACTATGGACTAGATAGTTTCAACTCATAAACAAATGAATAAAACATTCTGATAGAGTATTATCTTTCCATAACGGGTATAATTTATTCAAAATGAATTTCTACCAACTCAAAATAGTAGAAGAAAAACACGTAAATGTACTTATATTATAAAAAAGACTTAATATTTTTGTGACGAGGGGCTACGTACCTGAACTATTGAGTAAAGTCAGTAAATAAGATACGATGCATATTTGCATCTGATTCTTATAATTTAACCCAGGATACTGTTTTTTAATAACTGTCACATACACGCAAACAAATCATACAAATACCAGCATTGATAAAGTGCACTGAATGCAATGATCGGTCTTGAATATATTAATTTTGAATTGCCTTACGGATATTCAAAAAACATATTCAACTTTAATGTTTTAGTATAATTAATGACTGAGTGTGTCTCAATTCAACACAAGGGTGAAATAAGGCATTGTAAGGATCGAACGAAATTTATTGGGTTGTGATAATTAAGATAAAAATCTAAAGATGCGTGCAGTTTAGGGTTTTAGCTGATGAAAGCATTATTTTGCTTTTAGATTATATCTTTACTGCAAATTATTATAAATCTTTGCATATACATTTCAAGATAAATTTTGTTTCGAAATCGATAAAAATAAAGTATAATATATATGTAATATAATGTATTCATGAAATATTTGCTATTTTTGATTATTTGTTTGCATTTTAAATTGCAACACATTGCAGCAAATATCGAGGGCTCCGAGGGTACATTGTGTGACAGGTTAGATTGAGGTTTAATGACATCATCAGGCGAACAACTTATTTTCTAAATCAAAGCAATCTCAATAATTGAAGATGAAATCGTATGAAAAAATAACCTGTTTGCATGCGAATCCATTAAAGATAAACGTTTTGAATTTAGTTACGTTAATTGGCCTGTGTTTCATGACATGTTGCACAGGACCGATTATCATTTGATGTGGGTAATCATTCAATCTTTCAGCAATTAGATATATAAGCTTAATTGTGCCGCTACGGTAAATGTCTGTTCATTAAACTACTCTCATTATTTTTACCCTTCATTTTCTTAAATAATTTTTATTTTCATTTTTATGCATTATTCAAAAAAATTATTAAATTAAATTGTCTCGTATACTTTAATATATATACTGATTTACCCTAGTGTTATAATATTAAATCTTGATCTATGTTTATGTTTTATCATATGTTTTAATATGTTTCCAAACAATTGTGATTGAACATTTATTTTTGTGGATGACAATCGTTAAACGTGTAAGCTTTGGCAAAGGTAAAGCTGTTTAATTGCGCGGAGGGTGAATGTTTGTATATCCATAGTGCCGCGTTCTCATTGGTTAAAATACTTCAGCGATTTTTATTATTTAGCTCTACAGTCACGTCTCTCTCATTTGCATCTTCGATTGATCCATGTTTACACGCATAATTGTTTTGCAGTCTATTTAAAAATATTCGAATTACAACGAATTTCTTTATAATATATTCATATCAATGTTGATAGTATCATTGTACATTTTAAATATCCCTCCCTCCGTTCCCTTTCCGTTTCATTGTAAAAATATTTCTATTTGCCTATTGGCACGGTCAAATGTATGATCTAAAAATTATAACATTAATAAAAATATTCCGCCAAAGAGTTGTCTTTTCATTCGTCTTCAAATGTTTATTCACGCTCAGAGTAATAAGTTCAAATGTCATATACTTGAAGAAAGGTTTTAATTCATTTAGATGCAATGCTGTTTCCAGTCTTATGGACAAACAGTAAACGCGCATTATAAGCTGACGAAAAAGGAAAGGAAACGGAAAAAACGTAAAATGAATTGTATTATATTAGACGTTTACAAATAAGTACATTAAATGCTGCTTTGATATTTTCCCGTAGCTGTATATTAACGAATGTATACGATACCAGAATATGTATGCAACTGAAATGAATAAAAGATAAAAGAGACGACGTTATGAAATATAACTTTGAATAAAACGTGTTAATATGTATATCCACAAAAGGTAAAATTAACCCCCGCACGCTCGCACGCCTGCATGCTCAAAACACTCCACGCTCAAATCTAAATTTGTCCTTGTTAAACTCATAGAGTGCACACGCGCGCACACCTGCACGATGTCAGCGTATTAAGCACGCTTACTGTATATTGCACCGAAAATAATGGTCTTTGTAGCTTTGTTACTAATGTACTTTGGATGCCGTAACAAACGCGACAACCAACGAAAACTATCCCTTTAGTTATCAAATTTCATCCTATATAAACCTAGATATGTTTTTCCAAAATGCCACAGGTCATATTACGACTTCAAAAATAACTGTAATTTATTCAATACATTTGTCACTTTAATATAAGTTGATAATATGAGATACTTCGAGAGGGAGGTTGTTGATATTTGGAAAAGCAAGAATGAGAGCCAATATAATGACAAACAAGGCAAAACTTTAGTTATTCGACCATCGAAGTTATTGGTCAGCGAATGAAACAAGAAAGAATTCTATGAAATCACAAACAAAAAACAAATGTAGGCATATTTAGGCGGTCATTTCCCAAACATATCCAAATCAGACCAATAAACATGGAATGTTTTGCGAGCATCCCATATAAGGCGTTTGT